>SJYV01034234.1:1087495-1114813 GCA_006410875.1 Neotragus pygmaeus | reverse complement strand
CCATTACTTCATAGCAAATTGATGGGGAAACAGTGGAAACACTGTCAGACTTTATTTTTCTGGGCTCCAAAATCACTGCAGATGGTGATTGCAGTCATGAAGTTAATAGACGCTTATTCCTTGGAAGGAAAGTTATGACCAACCTAGACAGCATATTAAAAAGCAGAGACATTACTTTGTCAACCAAGGTCCGTCTAGTCAAGGCTATGGTGTTCCAATGGTCATGTGTGGATGTGAGAGTTGAACTATAAGGAAAGCTGAACGTCGAAGAATTGATGCTTTTGAACTGTGGTTTTGGAGAAGACTCTTGAGAGTCCCTTGGACTGCAAGGAGAGCCAACCAGTCCATCCTCAAGGAGATCAGTCCTGGGTATTCACTGGACTGATTTTGAAGCTGAAATTCCAATACTTTGGCCACGTGATGCGAAGAGCTGACTCATTTGAAAAGACTCTGATGCTGGGAAAGATTGAGAGCAGGAGGAGAAGGGGATGACAGAGGATGAGGTGGTTGGATAGCATCACTGACTCAATGGACACGGGTTTGGGTGAACTCCAGGAGTTGGTGATGGACAAGGAGGCCTGGCGTGCTGTGGTTCATGGGGTCCCAAAGAGTCAGGCATGACTGAGTGAATGAACTGAACTGAACTGAATTGAAGTAATTTAGCACGCACTTATAGAATATACTGCCAGTACCGAACCAGAGCAATCTGGGCCCAACATACTTTCCACTTGGGAGTAAAGGGCCTCTGACATCCTGCTTGAGGAAAAACACTCCTATAGGTGGCATGGCCAAGTTGGGACAAAAGATTGTTTTGGTCACAAAATCTGACAAGCCTGAATTCTGGCCCCTATCTGCTATTCAGTTACTCTGTGTGACCTTGGGCAAATTACATTTCTAAGCATTGGTTTTCTTATCTGCAAAATAGGGAACATAATAGCAGCTAGTATAAATAGTTGAAAGAATTAAATACGATAATGTGTACAAAGAGCTTGACATGATAAAAAATAAACCCATGATAGCTCTCATGCTAGTGGTTGTCACTTTCTGACTAAAGCAACTTCCTCCTGGGTAGATAATCTGCCTGGAAACTTTCTAACCTGTGCTAGATTGTAGAAAAATACCTCTCTACCTTTGAGACATGTAAAATAGCATGAATCCTACTTAGGAAGGAAGACTTTGTATCTTCAATGTGCGTGTGTTTTTTAAACAAAGTGAAAAAGCTCAGTCAACTTTGATCAAAGACCCCAGGCTCTATCCATGCTGCTACTTTTCCCTAAAGTCCCCAGTTCTTGGCAGAGTATCAGCTGGGTGAGCTCCTCCCTTCTCCAGCTTGATTAGCTTTCCCTTGTTAACCGACAGGGTTCAATGCAATTTAATTTCAGTGGGAGGAAGTGGTTCAGAAACCATGGTCATTTAATTTCTGCAAGGCAAGTAAAGGGTTGCCTTTCCCAAATGATTTTTCTGTCATTTATTCCCCTTAAAATGAAAAGTACAGTGGTTAATACAATGGCTTCAAGGTCATGCTAGATGACCTTTGCAAATAGGAGAAGAATTCTTTCTACAGGATTTTAATTAGGTCGAGTACAACTAATTCTTCCTTTGCTACTTATTCCATTTCCTCTCCTTTCTGTAATTACTGCCAGTGTAACGCTCCTCACACACACAGATGGAGCTGAAGAAAGCCATACGACTATCCTTTATTTCTCCTTCACGCAAGAAAGGTGGGAGTTATCCACTGCATTCAGTCTTCGTAAATCTGAGGACAAATCTTAACAGCCTTACACATGTGAGTGTCAGCATCATTATAAGAAGTGGGGAGAGGCAGGGTGGGTGGGTTCCAAATGTGATGCTAACACTGTGAGACACAGGCCTCCCTTTTACCTGGTCCACTCTAAATGATTAGGCATCAGAACAAAGAAAATTAACTCACATGCATGTTGTCAGCCAATAAACATGTATCTGCCTATCAAGGCCTTAGAAGGGTGTTAGGTACATAGGAGTCAGGATTGCAAGGAAGACTGAGGAGCTTAGGTTTGGTGAGACAGACAGTTAGCAGGTAAAATAAATCAATAATACATTACTCGGTTCTAGAATGGCAAGGGCACTGCTCAGAGACAGAGTCAGAGCTGGGATTCAAACCCAAGTTTCTCTGACTCCAGACTCCAAGACAAAAATGAGAGAAAAGCGAACAGCAAGATCATACAGGTTGTCTGGACAGTGAAGAAAGCTGGAACAGAACTTTTAAGTGTCCACAAGCCAGGTTCTGTGACAAATGTGTCTCCTCAGACACCTGTAACACCATCTTAATTTTAGCATAGCATTTTCAGTACCTACTATTTTCCTGCTTTGATTGTTTGCTTTATCAGTCTACTCCTCTCTAGAATGTGAACTTCTAGAGGAGAAGGCCATAACTGGCTTGATCACTGTAGATTAGTATCTAGTGCCCTGACTGGCACATCGTAGGCGATCAACAAGCGTGTATGGAATGACAGATTGCGTCACATTTCCCAGGAGCCAAGGGGAGGAGGTGCTACATAGCAAACTCCAACAAGGTGCTGTCCATTCCTGCCCGGTGCCCCACTGTATCGCCAGCACCTAGGAGAGCACCCACAGCAGAAGGCAGCTACTCAAGGACCACTGAATAAAGGAGAGAGGGAGGAAGGAGAGAGAGAGAAGGGGAAGAAGAAAAAAGAGAAGGAGAAGAAGGACAGGAAGAGGAAAAAGAAGAAGAAAGAGAAGGAGGAGGAGGAAAGGGATGAGAAAGAGAGGGAAGGAGGGGAGGAAGAAGAGCGGTCAGCTGCAGCAGGACACTCACACATTTAGTAGTAAGCAGACTGAAGTTCGGTTAAATTGTTATTTCCTTTTACTGATGGACCATCTTGCTAGAGACTGAGCCAAAGAAAACTCACTGGTCTGAATCCGTTCTCAAAAAGACCCAATTGCCTGACCGGTCCACTTCCCTGATGACTATCCTCTGTGCATAGCATCCTCACCTGACCCAAAAGGGAAAGGGCCCTCTGGATCTCGCAGGTGTCATCACCGACTTGGATTCCCTTTTCATTCATTTGTGTTTTCCTAAGGAATATTTATTCATATAGTTTCTGTTTAGGCAATTATTGAAATTATGTCTAATTATATAATGACAGTAAATAATAATTACCTAGTTGCAACATGTTCTGCTTCTATTATGGGTGAGGATTTTATGCAATTTACTAAGAAATTTTCTAAGGTAGGAATACTGATTAGGAAGAAGGGATGGTGTCATTTTGAATATTTTTGAGCTATCATTATTCCTCCCCAATTGCTATGAGAAAGGCCCTATATATACTTTTTAAAAGTCAGCCCTGGGGCTGTACTCTTTGACTATTACCACAATTACTATTAATAATAGCTACTCTTAATTTAGTGTTTACAATGTTTCAGAACCACTTTAAATACAAATTAAAATTCAATGCAAACTTTTGTGGTTTCAAAGACCAGGAAAGTACAGTAAATGACTACAGAAGGCTGGGTTGGGGGGCAACAGGCGGCAGTGGGGTCTGCGATGAACTGCGGCATGATTGCACTAATGGAGACAGTCATCACTCAGCTTCAGCTGAGTATTGCCTTTGGAGATGTGGGAATGGTGCTGCCGATTCTTCTGACCTTTCAGGAGAAGCCAGAAATGTGGATTTTCATGTGAAATTCCCAAAGTTTTAAACAAGTGTGTGTGTCCACAGTCCGTGTGCTGCCCATTTATAATCCCTCAGCCTCGGGCACTTTCCATGAGAAGCTTCTGGGAAAGACTAGTCTTTGAGCGGGGGCTGTATCGACTTTGCTGATTGTGGCATGAAAGAAGGGAGGGAAAAACTGCACTGAGCCAACGTGGAGGCTCTAAGAGGCCATTTCTCACTTTTATTTAAAATCTTATGGAGGTAATTTCAGAGAACAATGAAATATCAGAAGCCTGGTCAGAGTGGAGAGGCGCGTGAAGTGGATGGATGTAATAACTGGCAGCACTGATAAGAAGAGCCGGAAACAGACAAGCCGGGGCATGAAGTCCTTCTCCAAGGTCTCCACATGTCCCTGGGGCTGGCCAAGGCAGGGATCTGCAGGGAAGGGGTGCCCGGCTGCCCGAGTCAGAGCCCCCCTGGACCAGTAGGGACAGAAAGAGGTTGATCCCTCTTATGTAACAGGGGAAGAGGACATACATATTCTTCCCACTTCCGTTTAACTGTCATAACTCAGAGAAGTCTTATGTTCAAGTTCCAGTATCTTGATATTCCCTCCCCATAATATCCCTAACCTTCCCCTTTGTGCCATTTGTTATGCATGTAGTTATCTATTTCTATCCAGATCTACTTTCTCTTATGATAATGGGAGTGGGGATTTTTATCTGTCTTGTTTAGTATTATGTCTTTAGAACCCACAAAGCTTGACAGATAGTAGGGGCTCAATAAATAATGACTAAAAATAATGAATGGTTATTTGACCTTGGGCATGGGTTACTTAATTGCACAAGTTACTCAATAACGTGAAACGGGGAGAGAAATAGTGCCTCTTAGAATCATTGTCTTCTCTGTGTGAGAACACACAGAAAATTTATACACTGTATGTTTCATCTGCTTTCCACAACAGACATATTAGATCAGCAGACTTTTCATCTCAAACTTGTACTAAGGAAACACAGGCTTACAGCAGCTAAATGACTTGCTCAAGGTCACAGAGCTAGGAAGTGGCACTTACGGAGATTCCAGTCTGGATTTTTCTGAATTTTCATCTTCTTTCCACAGGATCTTAGAGAGTAAGAACATCATTATAGCAAACTGGTGGAAGCCAAAGCAAACCTCATAAAGAGATGCATTTGTTCTGGTCTTGAATGGTAAATGAGGATCTGAAACCCAGAGGAAACAGAAAACATATTCTAGGTGGAAGGAATGACTTGGCCAAAAGCCTAAAAATATCAGGTCCACTCAAGAAATGGTGGGTGCTCATTTTAGATACAGGGGAGTCCTGGGTGAGGCTGAAACCACATTGTGAAATCTCTGAATGCACTCTTTCTCTTAACAGTTATTTAGTGAGTGCCTGCCTCCTGTATGGCACCATGCTGGGGAGAGGGAGACACGTGCCCTGGCTTCTTGTACCCACAGAGCGGACAGTCCAGCATTTGGCAATACTGACTCCACAGCACTGTGGCAAGGACCAAATGAAGAAGCAGGCAAGAAATGACTTGGAAGAGCTAAACGTACTTTGCTATGTAAATTCTCACCTCTGTTCTGCTGTATTAGTTAGATGCTTCAGGGCGATTAAGTCAAAACTCAGTTCAAACTGGCTTTCACAGAAAGAGAAGTCATTGACATGGGCAAGAGGGAAACTGGAGAGTAATCTGGCTCTGCTGGTGTCAGGGGCTTTATCAGGAAAGCAGACAACTTCACCATGACTCTCTGCTCAGCCAGCTCTCCTCTGTGTAGGACTTCATTCTCCGACAGCCTGCCTCCTCTCACCAGCTCCCGACCTCATACCTCAGTTTCACATCCCACTAAGTTGAAGCTTCTCTTTCTCCATAGCTGAACCTGAGTTCAACTCTCACTGGCCAGAAAGCGATCACTTGATCATCTTGGTACCAATCACCGTGCCCGTAGGGATAGGATATGCTAACTGGCTTACACTAACTGGGGCCTCCTTCTTCTCTACCAATGAAACAAAAAACAGAGGATAAGAGTTAAAGAAAAGTGACTTTACAAAGAAAATCCTGGAGATAATTTTACCAGAAAAATGGCACATTCTGGGAATCAAAAGCATAGCGGGGACCTCCCTGGTGGTCCAGTGATTAAGAGTTCACGTTCCCACTGCAAGGGCTTCAATCCCTGGTCAGGGAACTAAGACTCTGCTTTTGGGGTGGCCAAAAAGATTTTTTTTTTAAAGCATAACAGTGCACTATTATCAGCATGAGGTTTGTAATCTTAAGAAATCTCACATTATGAAAAATCACATTATAAATATATCTCGCTTGCAAGGACAAATTTCAAGGGGGGCTTTTGCAGAAGTTTCAGTAACAGGGTTGTCTTTTTTAATATAGGTGTGATATTTTGTCATTGGAAGCTATAAAACTGATGAGACATCATTGAGTATAGCCTTGGCAGCACTTAAGATCAGATCCAAATCAATGAGCTTCCAGAATGGTCATTCTGGAACCACAGGAGTGGTGGCTGAACATTAAATCACTAGAAGAGCCTTTAAAATGCTGATGCCCAAGCCTTACCCACAATGATTCTGATTTAATTTGTCTCAGGTGTGGTTTGCTGGTGAGTATTTTTTAAACAGTAGTTCTCAATTGTGAGACCTGGAGAGTTTTTTTAAATCCCAGTTGTGTCCAACTCTTTGCAATCCCATGGACTGTAGCTCCCCAGGCTCCTTTGTCCATGAAATTCTCCAAGCAAGAATACTAGAGTGGGTATCATTCCCTTCTCCAGAGGATCTTCCTGACTCAGTTCAGGAATCCCAACCCAGGGATCAAACCCAGGTCTTCTGTATTGCAGGCAGATTCTTTACCATCTGAGCCACCAGGGAAGCCCCTAAACCCCACGGTTCAAGCTAAAACCCAAACCAATTATTGATACATCAAAATTTATGAAGGTAAGACCCAGCTAGTATACATTGAAGCTTCCATGAGCATCATTTTTGGTAGCAACCAAGAGCCCAAGGAGAAGGATATGGCAACCCACTGCAGTATTCTTGCCTGGGAAATCCCTTGGACACAGGAGCCTGGAGGGCTGCAGTCTATGGAGTCACAAAGAGTCAGACACAACTTAGTAACTGAGCATGCACACAAAAGGAACATAAAGAACATGCCCCCAGCAAGCAGATAACAGCTCCACAAAGCAGCTGGGCATTCCTTGGCAACATATGTAGTGATTTTCCTTCTTATACCCATGCTTTTGGTTCCAAATGTTGTCCCTATTACATGCTCCAGAGGTTCGGGTTAAAAATGTTGTGCAAATTAATTGACATCAGATCCATTTCCCACTATAAAAACTTGTGTGACAGAAGCAGCTGGGATTATAACTATTTTCGTGGCTCACACATGAGGTATCACAAGCCATCACTGTCAATGAGTCAAGTCAATGATTTGCATTGAGCTAATATTTAATAAGGGCTTAGTTTGTGACAAGCACAGTTCTAAGCAGTTGACATAGACATGACTTATTTGATCTTCAGAAAACCTTGTGCTATCATTATCCCAATTTTACAGATAAGGAAACCCAGACCCAGAGAGGTTCAGTGGCTGAACCAAGATCCCATGGCTCCCAAGTGGTTGAGCCAACATTTGAATCTAAGCAGCCTGGACCCAAGATCAATACTCTTAAGCTCTACATTATAGGGAAACTGTCTGGAACTTAAAAGGAATGTTCACTGCCCCTTACTGTATGTGACCCTAGTGAGCACATGCACAGTTTGAAGGGACTCTCCCCTGTGTTCTCATTAAAGACAGTGGCTGGTGGCCTCTGGACTGCTGGCCTTTCAGATCAGGTCCACAGGGTTCCCTCTTTTACTCACTTGCTCAAATAATTTGTTGAAGGTTAAAAGGTGCTGCAGGGGAAGGAGGCACAAAACAGGGGATGGGTGTTCACCATCCTCATCCTCAATGTCTTTGCTCAAGGAGAATGTTGTCTCTGCACCTCTTTCCCTATTGACTCTAACTTCGCCTTCAAGACTTAGCTCAAGATTAGTATCCCCTCGGAGAAACTTCCCCCAATCAACTCCTCATTCCCAAGTTTTCCTTCTCTCTCAAATGAAGTGAAGAGAAACCAATTCTCAGATTCAGTTCAGTTCAGTCACTCAGTCATGTCTGACCCTTTGTGACCCCATGGACTGCAGCACCCCAGGCCTCCCTGTCCATCACCAACTCCCAGAGCTTGCTCAAACTCATGTCCATTGAGTTGGTGATGCCATCCAACCATCTCATCCTCTGTCGTCCCCTTCTCCTCCCACCTTCAATCTTTTCCAGCATCAGGATCTTTTCAAACGAGTCAGTTCTTCACATCAGATGGCCAAAATATTGTAGGTTCAGCTTCAGCATCAGTCCTTCCAATGAATATTCAGGACTGATTTCCTTCAGGATGGACTTGTTGGATCTCCTTGCAGTCCAAGAGATTCTCAAGAGTATCATCCAATACCACACTTCAAAAGCATCAATTCTTTGGCACTCACCTTTCTTTATAGTTCAACATTCACACATGACTACTGGAAAAACCATAGCTTTGACTAGACAGACCTTTGTTGGCAAAGTAATGTTTCTGCTTTTTAGTATGCTGCCTAGGTTGGTCACAGCTTTTCTTCCAAGGAGCAAGCATCTTTTAATTTCATGGCTGCAGTCACCATCTGCAGTGATTTTGGAGCCCAAGAAAATAAAGTCTGTCACTCCATCGCTTCCCCATCTATTTGCCATGAAGTGATGGGACCAGATGCCATGATCTTAGTTTTCTGAATGTTGAATTTTAAGCCAGCTTTTCACTCTCCTTTTTCACTTTCTTCAAGAGGCTCTTTACTCTTCTTTGTTTTCTGCCATATGGGTGGTGTCATCTATATATCTGAGGTTATTGATATTTCTCCCAGTCCAGCATGTCACATAATGCACTCTGCATATAAGTTAAATAAGCAGGGTGACAATATACAACCTTGATGTACTCCTTTCCCAATGTGGAACAAATCCATTTTTCCATGTCTGCTTCTAACTGTTGCTTCTTGACCTGCATACAGATTTCTCAGGAGGCAGGTCAAGTGGTCTGGTATTCCCATCTCTTTAAGATTTTTCCACAGTTTGCTGGAATTTTCCACTGTTCTCAGAAGAATTTTCAACAGTTCTCAGATTAAGAGCTGAGACTCAGGGAGAGGGATGCATTTGTTTACCAAAACCACCTTGATGAACAATTTTGGTTGTGGAAAGATGGTCCTTTGACTCTTAATCAGAGAAGGATTAGGATGTTCAAACTGAATATCTCTGTATAACAATGAGGGAGGCATTTGGAAGCTGCTGGGAAAAATGAATAGTGAAGAAGTGGGGAAATTCTTGGAGACGAAAGACCATATTATGACTACAGGACAGGAAACTTGAAGAATGATGTTGGCCCATGAGAATTCCCCTCATACTCTGCTAGGTCTGGCAGAGGGGGTCTTAACAATAAGGATGTCCTCTTAAGTCATCACTTGTGCTATAATTGAACCCCTTTTATTGCCTCTCTCCACCCACTCACCCACCCTCCACTAGTCTGGGCAATTAACACACCACAGGAAAATCCTTGATTGACAAGAGGTGAGAGTTGGTGGAGAAACTATCCACCCTCCCTCTCTGATGCACTGTCCTGAGATGCAGTTTATATGGCTTCTTAGAGGACCATCATGCTCAATGGCAGCCAACTTGATAATGTGTTCTCATAATGACCCTTCCTCCTTCTTGGCTTCATTCTCTCTGTTCTGCACACATGTTTCCTGATATTGTACCATCTAAAGAGGTGCATATTAGCTCTTTGTCCCACGATCTGCTTTTTTGAGCAAACCAAAGATAACAATCACCCATAACAAAAAGTATGGAAGTAGGAAGTTCCAGAGTTCAGAAGGATGGGTGCCCTTTTTCTCTCTCCAGTCTCTTTTTCAGGCCATTGGATTTTGTCCGCACACATATCCTCTCACGGTTTAATAGAGCTCCGAGTACTAGAACCTACTCCAAGTACCAGAACCTCAAACAAAAATATACAAATTCTGAAAGAGTGGAAGAGAGCATAGCCCTTCCTTTCTGGATGGGAGTTAAGACTCCCAGAAGCTCCCCAGACTTCTGGGAGATATTGTCTCACATCTCATTGCTAGAACTGCATCCCATTCCCATTCCTAACTGGCATGAGGAACAGAATTTCTTAGTTCAATCATGATTCATCCCTTGGGGTTGAAGAGGACCCACCTCCCCTAGGCCATGCTCCCATGAAAAAGAAATGAATAGCTGTGGGCACAGTGGTATTTATGTCAAACACTTATTAACTGACCCAGAGGCCATTTTCAATGTTCCTTCACCATTGCCCACCTCCCATTGTAGAGGCTAAACAAGCAGCATATTGACTTTGCAGCTTTCTTTGCAGCTAGGGAGCCATGTTAATGTCTAGACATTTGTATGTAAAGAGAGGTTTTGTAGGGAATTTCTTCTAGGTCCTCCTTGTAAAAGTATAATGACTTGAAAAAACTTTCTCTTTCTCTCTTGCTCCCCCTTTGATCACCTCTCTGATTCATTTCTTTAGACTTGACCATATGAAGATATGATTCTGAGAGCTCTGGAAGCCATCTTGCCACCATGGAGCAATAAGCCTAAGCATGAAAGACTAAGAAACTAAAGGTGGAGTACAATGATGGAAATAACTTTAACACACCCTTAAGCCACTAAAACTGCTCTGGATTGCTTTTCTCTGGATTTTTTTAAAGTTATATCAGATAAATGTCTTCCTTATTGAACCATTATTACATTAAGTATTCTGTTAGATGCATCTAGAAGCCATTCTAACTGATAAATCAGGCAACATTTCTAGAAAGTTTCCCTGGACCCTATAGAATGTATTAGCTACCCCTTTTCCCTGATAGCCAAGATTACTGTTATCATGGCTGTTACTGCTGTGCACTTTCATTGTTCAGTTAAACAGCGATTCCTATGAGTTATCTAATTTTGCATGCAAAAGCTGAGCCACAGTCACAGAGAGTGTAATACAGGATTCCTACACAGGTCAGTGGGCTGGACTAAGTAGCCCCCATAGTCTCTTACAACTTTGAAATCTATGACCCCAGTTACTTTAATATAGATGTCCCTTTTTCAGGTATAAAATCTTTTTTCCTTTGATTTATGTCATGGCAAATTGTCAGTTTGTATTTCAAAATGGGAGAAAGCAACACAAAAACATGACTTGGAAAAATGTTCTTATTCTGTTTGC
Source organism: Neotragus pygmaeus (assembly GCA_006410875.1). NCBI lineage: Eukaryota > Metazoa > Chordata > Mammalia > Artiodactyla > Bovidae > Neotragus > Neotragus pygmaeus. The sequence continues at coordinate 1,103,867 of SJYV01034234.1, read as the reverse complement.
AATGTGGAGAACTAGCAAACTAAATTCCATTTTGTGATGATTTGGGGATTACTTGTTATTCTGAGCAGGCCTGTCCTCATTCTCCTTCAGCAGTATGGAGAATGGATATGAAAAACTGTGTGTAAACACTTCTTTCTTTTGAAATGTTATTAATAAAGTATTTCCTGTGGCTATGGCTAATAAGTCACTTGTTTCCTAATTTTTCTGTATTGATATTCTCTTCAGGGAAACTTACAACCTCAAATCTCTTCCTACAGTGTAGTATTTATAAAGTTCATTATAGTCTGTGATTAACAGAGGAATTGCCTTTAAGGAAGAACAGAAAATTGAAGATTAAATAACTGACCAAATATTTACCTGCAAACAGAAATATTTTATAAGGAACAAGGACATTTTAAATTTGTAAATGTTTAGAAAATGTTTCCAATATTTTGTCTGTCTTCACTGACTGATTTCTTGGTGGTCGACCAGAAAGCATGGCAGAGAATGACACTATCTTCCAACTCTATACCAGGTACTCAATGAGTCACTTTATAGGTATTATCTAATTAAATGCTTTTTTTCCTTTAAAAAGCACTTTTTACAATTACATAAGTAATACACAGTTGTAAAAATTTTCAGCAATTCAGGGGCATAAAGATGAAAAAGTGAAGGCTCCCCTTCACTCCCTTTACCTCTCAATTCCCTTAACGTTCCTGGAAATAATGACCATACACTTTGGTACATAGCCATCCAGACTTTTCTGTGTGTTTTCATAAATGCACATATTCTTTTAAAAATTTATTTAATTGATGGATAATTACAATATTGTATTGGTTTCTGCCACACATTGACATTCATATATTCCCTTTTGGGCCTCCCTCCTACCTCCCATCCCATCTCCCCACCCCCCACCTCCAGGTTGTCTCAGGACCCCAGTTTGAGTTCCCCAAGCCATGCAGTAAATTTCCATGACTATCAATTTACATGTTAGTGTATATGTGTCCATGCCACTCTCTTCATTCATCCCACCCTCTCCTTCCTACCCGCTCTCTGTGTCCATAAGTCTGTTCTTTATGTCTATGTCTCCATCGCTACCCTGAAAATAGGTTCATCAATACCATCTTTTTAGATTCCATATATCTATATGTTAATATATACGTATGATATTCGTTGTTCTCTTTTTGACTTACTTCATTCTGTATAAGATGCTCTAGGTTCATCCATTTCATTAGCACTGACTCAAATGCATCCCTTTTATGGCTGAGTAATATTCCATTTTGCGTACGTACCATAGTTTCTTTATCTATTCTTCTAGTGATAGACATCTAGGTTGTTTCCATGTCCTAGCCACAGTAAATAGTGCTGCAATGAACACTGGGGTACATGGGTCTTTTTCAATTATGATTTCCTCAGGGTATATGGCCAGTAGTGGGATTGCTGGGTCATATGGTACTTTTATTCCTAGATTTTAAAGGAATCTCCATACTGTCTTCCATAGTGGCTGTATCAATTTACATTCCCACTGTAAGTGCAAGATGGTTCCCTTTTCTCCACACCCTCTCCAGCATTTGTTGTTTATAGATTTTTTTGATGATGACCATTCTGACCGGTATGAGATGTTATCTCATTGTGGTTTTGATTTACATCTAACAATGAGTGATGTTGAGCATCTTTTCATGTGTTTATTGCCCATCTTTATGTCTTCTTGGAGAAAGGTCTGTTTAGATATTTTGCCCACTTTTTGATTGGGTTTTTTGTTTTTTTCTGGTATTTAAGTTGCATAACTGCTTGTATATTTTGGAAATTAATCCTTTGTCAGTTGCTTCATTTGCTATTACTTTCTCCCATTCTGAGAGTTGGTTGTCTTTTCACTTTGTTTATAGTTTCCTTTGCTCTACAAAAGCTTTTAAGTTTAATTAGGTCCCACCTATTTTTGTTTTTGTTTTTATTTTCCAATTAATCTAGGAGATGGGTCATAAAGGATCTTGCTCTCATTTATGTCATAGAATGTTCTGCCTATGTTTTCGTCTAAGAATTTTATAGTTTCTGGTCTTACATTTAGGTCTGTACTCCATTTTGAGTTTATCTTTGTGTATGGTGTTAGGACAGAGAAGGCAATGGCAACCCACTCCAATACTCTTGCCTGGGAAATCCCATGGATGGAGGAGCCTGGTAGGCTGCATTCCACGGGGTCGCTAAGAGTCAGACATGACTGAAGCGACTTCACTTTCATGCATTGGAGAAGGAAATGGCAACCCACTCCAGTACTCTTGCCTGGAGAATCCCAGGGTTGGTGAAGCCTGGTGGGCTGCCGTCTATGGGATCACATAGTCAGACACAACTGAAGCCACTTAGCAGCAGCAGCGGCAGCATGGTGTTAGGAAGTGTTCTAGTTTCATTCTTTTACAAGTAGTTGCCCAGTTTTCCCAGAGCACTTACTGAGGAGGCTATCTTTGCCCCATTGTATATTCTAGCCTCCTTTGTCAAAGATAAGGTGCCCATAGGTGCATGGGTTTATCTCCGGGCTTTCTGTTTTGTTTCATTGGTCTATATTTCTATTTTGTGCCAGTGCCACACTGTCTTGCTGATTGTATCTTTCCAGCATCGATTAAAACAACTCCTTTCTTCTTTCTCAAGATGACTTTGGCTGTTTGATGTCTTTTGTGTTTCCACGCAAATTGTGAGATTTTTCTTGTTCTAGTTCTCTGAAAAATGCCACTGGTAATTTGGTGGGGCTCAAACTGAATCTATAGATTGTATTTGGTTGTATAGTCATTTTCACAATATTGATTCTTCCAACCGAGGAACATGAAATATCTCTCCATCTGTCTATGCTGTCTTTGATTTTTTTTCTTTTTCCAGCANTGTAGATGGGCTTTCAGATTATTTCTAAATCCTCCTGGTAGAAAACAGTGCTGCACTGACCACCGCTGTCCTTAAATCTTTGTGTGTGTGTGTGTGTTTTTTTAAACAGAGGGATTCCTATCTCATGAGTTTTCCTAGTTATCCTATATTGTAGGAAAACCTTAGTTATTCAGAGCTCAGTGAGACACATGTTCAAATCCTAGCTCCAGGGTTACCATATTGAACAGCTCAAGGGGGTTCAAACTGTCATCTGGGTGAGGAGTCAGCAAAATTTTCTATAAAGATCCAGATAGAGCCAACCCCTGGGATATGTGTATGGCTCAGTTTCTTCACCAAGAAAATAAATCTGTGTTACAGTGTTTGTGAGAATTAATGCAATGCTACAGGTAAAGCATTTACAAGTGCTTGGCAAGTGCTATAGCTATTTTAAAACTTTTGTTCTTTTACTGCAGAGGAAATTCATAGGTAATAATTCACAGAGGCAAGACACACACAAGGTAAGTCTGACTCCAAAATGTGTGCCTTTCCCAAAGTACCTAGTGCCTCAGAAGGAAGGAATTTTGCAAAGATACTCTGAATTCAGAAGGGTAATAACGCTCTGATGTGTCAGCATCAGACATAGTGGACTTTGACTCCTAGAGGGTCCAGCAAATATACTGCCCGCCAGAGAAGGCAGTTTCTGTGAGACCCATCCCTCTGGGCTTGCTGACATACACAACCAGTGAATTTTCCTGCTATTTATGCCAGTTCAATTTGATGGTAGTTCTATTACCTGGATGCAAATACAGCCACAGAGGTGTTGATAGAGGTGTTGATAAAGCTGTCACAACAAGATGGAAATAGTAAGTCTCATTACTATTAAGAAAAGAACAAATCCATAAATAAGAAATCATCAAGTGAAATAAGATAGTCTCTCCTCCGGCTTCCAACAAATGTCGTGTGCAAAACCATGTCATTTCCCCAGGCACCCTCCCTGCCAGACAGATGTATAGAATATGAATTGTGCGGGGAGGAAAATTGATATGCAGAACAGGAGTTGGCAAAATAATTAGAGCTGTGAGGCTCCCTGAGTCTTGTGGTTTCTTTCAGAAGTCACCAAATGTAAAATCAGAGGTCCAGACGAGACCGATTATGTAACATATCAGTCCTTGAAAAAAGCCTCAAGATGATGGAGGGGGATGATACTGTCCCCTGAGGGTGAAAGCAGAGCCAAGCCTGCTACACTGGACAGGTAAAAGCCACCTTCCCAGGTGGGGGAAAGCCAAGACTTCCCCATTGGTGGCACAGCCTTGCTCAGGACAGTGCCAGGCTCCCTACCCACGCTGTCCACTGAGATCTCACCTTCCTGCATCCCTCTCACTCATCCCAACCACTTCTCCTGGCTGAGGCTAAGTCTACAATGAAAGTTGTATTAAGTTCCTAAAACCTTATCCACTAAGAACCACTTGTAAACGGACCAGATGGGTCTGGATCCCCAGGGGGCCTCCAGCTTAATACCTTAATCCCTAATCTCTAGGGAGTCTAGAGATGCTTATTGACTAGAATTGACTAAAGCCACCCACAAAATATCCTTGGTGAGATAGGAACGAGAAGAAGGAGAGAAGAGGGGAGGAAGGAGGGGAAGAGAGAAGGAAGACATGAAGGAGAAGGGCAGAGAAAGTGGTGAAGATGCTGAAATGTGAATTGAGCAGATTGAGGCAATAGACGAGCAGAGAGACGCAGACAAAGAGAGGCGAGACAGGCACAGAGCAGAGACAGAAGGCAGAGGAGGCTAAGGTGAGTGGAATACGAGGTGAGCAGATGGAGCAGGGAGCTGGGCAGACAGAGAGAAGAGGGAGGTGAGGGCAGTGAGACAGGCAAACAAGGACACGTGGGACAAACACAGGGGAAGAAAGACAGGCACAGAGATGCTCAGACCCCACAGATAGGAGCAGAGCAGAGAGATGCAAAGAGTACAGCCAAGGCGCGAGGAGGGACAGAGAGACAGGGCAGGACCAAAGACTTTCTGGGTTGCCCAAGGGAATCTGCACTCCTCTCGGGTTATCTTTTTTACTGAACTAATTCCTTGATAGAGAAATGGAAGAAGATTCTGAAAACCCTTTACTTGGTAGGTAGGAAATGGCCTTCATCTCCGGGCTTGCTGCCAATTCTAAGGTGGTGCTGGAGGCCTGGGCCTGGGAGGGGGCTAGCCCTTCTGGGCTCCAGGCTCCTCGACGTAATAAGCTGTGACCAGGAGCTCACTCTGTCTACCCTCATGGAATTCTTACAAGATCAGCTCAAAAAATACCATGAACACCCTCCAAAACGTACATCACCCTCTGAGATCATCCAGTAACAAAGGGGGGAAGTTGGCTGATTTCTGGCTAACTATTATGTTCATTCCATTCCTCCCCCTCTCACCCCCCACCCCACTGTCCTGTTTCCCATTCACTGCCATTCCCACCACACACACACCGGCACGTCTGATTTCTATTCCAAAGAGACCTTGACTTCAGCCCTTAGGGCATGAAATATTCAATCCACTTGGACACTTTTTAATTAATCTGGGGTTTGATTCAGGCCATTGCTCCTTGATGCCTGCCTCTGTAACCCCTTCCTGGATCCAATTAGCTGACTTTGAGCACTGCCCTGGGCATGGAGACATGACATGAGTACCTCCTCTCCTCTCCAGGAACTGGTTTATTGAGGCATCTGCAAGCTTTCTCTTTGCCATCTAGCAGCAAGGCAATGAGATCTGTCCTACACAAGAGTCAAAGATGACTTCTAAAGAATGAGAAAAGAAAAACTTCAAACCAGAAGCTACTAACAGCTCAGGCAGTGAATATTCAGATGATTAACAAGCTGGCTTCATCAGAGATACAGAAGTTTCATCCAAATTCCACGTTGTTCTCACCTGACGTTTTTCCACCAACCTCACCTTTCATACAGACTCAATTATCACAAGATTCATTTGCACATGTTGACATTTTGCTGTTTAAAAAAAAAAAAAGGCTTTTCATTGCTATTATTATATTGTGCTAGTGAGTTTTGCCTGACAGGTTGAGTCATAATAAAATTAAACAGATTGATGCGTGTAAGACTTTTAGCACAGTGCCAAGCACATGTTACGTGCTGGACGAATAACCAGTATTTTGATTAATTTTAGTCATAGTCATTATTACCATATTCATCTTGTGGACAGGCCTGGTGTTTTGTTCTGCCTGTAACAAGTCACACAATATTGAGCACTAAGGTGGTTCTTGGTAAAATTTTCCAAGAAGCTGGGGACTGTTTTGACAGTATGCATGGGACTCCCAAAGAGTCTATGTGTCCCATGGTGGCCTCCCTTCTTTCCTAAGTACCTATCCAGTCACCCAACAAATAGGTGCCAGGCACTTGCTAAATGTCACGCATCATCCTAGGTGCTGTGAAGTCCAGGTAAACAAGATAGAAAAGGTTTCTGCCTTCAAAATGGTTAAGCCACAGGACTTGCCATCCATGTTAAGGACCATGACAAATCTTTATACAGCACAGTCGGATATTTTCAGATCCTTACCTGCACTGACACACTTAGTCCTCACAATTTGTCCTTGGAGGAGGGACTTATCCAACCCTCTTTTTATATTTTACATAGATAGATAGATAGACTGAGATCCAGAGAGGTAGATTAGCCTGTCAAAAGTCGCACAGAAATAACAGCAGGGCTGGCAGTTTGGCTCCAGGGTTCACACAGCTAACCACAGCGCTGCTACATCATCTGGTTCATGGTGCTTATTTCTATTAGTGACTGTTTCCCTTTGTTTCAGTAAGTAGATTAGAATATCCTTAAACTCTGTGGAGAGAGGGGGAATGAGAAATGATCACCAATGGGTATGGAGTTTCCATTTGGGAACATGTAGAAGTTCTGGAACTAGATAGTAATAATGATGCTTGTACAATATTGTGAACGTACTTAACCATTGTTAAAATGGTCAATTTTATGTTATGGAAATTTTACCCCTTAAAATTTATCTTTAATCTGTAAGTGTAGGGTTGTCCTCTATCTTTCATATCCCCACAACAACTAGAATGTAAAAATTCTTGGCAAACATTTTGTGTTTGGTTGACTGATTGCTAGTGGTCTTAGAAATGAGCTTGCTTTGTTTTTGTTATCATCACTCTTGTGACTATTCTAAACAGCATTTTTTGGGGGCCCAGAAATTCCCTGTCCACCTAAGAGCAACCTGACCACAGATTGTGCTGATTCCGAGGGTGAGGGAGCAGGTGTTCAGCACCAGGGGCTAGGCTGGGCCGGGCTAGACTGGGGAAGGTGCTTCTCCAGAAACAGTGATACACAGGGGCAAGTTAACACCAAGATGAGGTTGAGAAGGCAAAGCTCAGCACCAGAGGAACACTACAAGTTTGAGGTCTGAGGGACAAATAGGGGCTAAAAGCAGAAAAACAACCTCAAGGTCAGGAATTGAGAGAATCTGAAGCCTTTGGGGAAGAAAACAATAGTAATATAAAAATAACAGGAATAATGAATCAGACCCTTGGATAGTGCCTTCTACATGTTAGATACTGATTCAAAGGTTTTCACATATTAATTCAGTTATTCTGCATTATTATTATCATTAGCCCCATTTTATAGGTAGAGAAATTAAGGCAGAGAAGTTAAGTAACTTGCCCAAAGTCACACAGGTAGCAAGTGGCAGAATCTGGATTCTAAGCCAAATGGTCAGGAGCCACAGATTGACTCTATCACAGGAGTTAAGGGGAGAATCTTTTGAGTTAAGATTCTGGTCCTGCTGAGAGCTAACTGCTGGCCTGATGAGATGAAAGACCCCCTGGAGCTTGAGGTTTAAGGATACAAATTAAATGCAGCCCTCAGTGCCCTGACTCACAAGTTTGAAACTTACTCTTCCACCTTGAACCACTGTGCAACACAGGTGCCCACGGTTCCTGCTGTCTCCTCCCTGCTTCCATCCATGGCAGGAGGGAGAGGCTACAGGTCCTCCTGCCTCGAGCTGCCCACGTGGTGATATTTAATTAATCTATTCATTTGATCTTCTGGTCTGTTTAGTGGCTCCCTTTCCCTGATGCCCCCTGAGGTTTGCATACAGTAAAATTCAGTCCTAATTAAGATTGTTGAGACACCAGCAGTCTCTAATGTTAATAAAACATCAGAATGAGACAGTATTTTTTTTTAACAAGCTTTTCTTTAAAACTTCGAAAGGGCTATAGAAGGAGCCTACGTAGGAAAGAAGAAAGTTAACAACCTCCCTCTTCAAGTGTGTGACAGTGGCATTTCTAACTCTCTCTTCTGATCTGGGGCTGGAGGCCAATCCTTTGTAGCAGGAAGAAAACTATGGTCTGAGATCTCTTGTCCCAAACTTCCTGTTTGGGATGTAGACTTCAGCTAATTGTATCCCCTCTTAGAGTCTTAGTTTTTCTATCTGCAAATAAGTCCCAGACTAGATTTAGTAGTCTACAGTCTGAGAACATTAAATTGTCAAATTCTTGTATCCTTGAGCCTGACAGGACAAAGTTACAGGACCATCTGCCTCCCCAGACACTTGCTTCCCTTCATCATCCTGAGAAAAGGGCCGCCAGAAGTTTTATCACTCAAGTCACTGGGCTTTGAGTGATATAAGCTACCCCTAATCACAAGAAACTGAATTACAGATTGGAGTCCTGGTTCCAAGCAGCACTGGAAACCTAACTAAGAGGGCCAGTGAGGTAACCTTGGCTCAGAATTCTCTACCCTTGGTGGAACCAGACAGAGCTAGCCAGAAACCCTCTCCAGGGGCAGTTTATCTGTTCCCCTGGGGCAGTTTATCTGTTCCCCTGCTCAAGCAGAGTGAAGGAGAAGCACCGCAGACACTGGCCAGATCAACCTGGCTGTAAAATCCTACTGGCACCTTCCTGCATGTAGCAGCTATGTTTATACCCTCTCTGAGCCTGCTTCATGATCTTTAAATAAAGATAATAAAAATAATTCCCTCTTTATCTCATTTGATAACTTACATCAACCACATAGCACATGGGGGGTGGCACATATTAGCCCCGAGTTACAGGTAGTTGGTAGCAGAGGTTACCACTGATGGCAGCAGACAAACAAATAGGAGAGAGAGAGGGAGAGGGGGAGAGAGACAGAAGGCACAAGCAGAATATACACAGCGAGGGCGAATAATGCTTGCTGGGGTGAAGTGCCCTTATGGGCAGCTCTCAGCCCACTAGTTCCGGTGGGATTCCACCCCTTTTTCTGCCATAAAGCATGTGACACAGGCCCGAGCCTCACATTCTCCTGGCCATTGTGATTGGCCCAGAGGAGAGCATCGGTTAAACTTAACCCACTCTCAGATGTCTAGTTGCACCCAGCCACACTCAGACACAGAGCTCAGGTGTTTCTCCAGTTTCTATGAGAAGTTAAGTCCCATGGACCCTTTTGCGACTTTTGAAGACTCATAAGTTTGCTGGGCAGGTCATGGGAAAGGATTGCATCACAAAGCAAGTGGCTATTGCTTCCAAAGAGCAATTCTGGTAGAACCAAACATCCTCTGTCTCTCTACCTAAGTCAAATACCAAGTAAGCCCTCCATCAACAGAGAACATTTGCATAGCAATTCCTGGGCAGGAGATAAGATGGATATTTGCTGCCCCTCATTTTTCTGGGAAGATGCTCCCATTCCTGGTTTCAACATCCCAGGCATACGGAGAAAAATGCTTTCCACACTGGTTCCCAGAGCAGAGACAGTGTGATGTGCAGCCATCTCATTCAACTTATGATTTGCAGGTCTCATTGCCGTCAGAATTGACAAGGTTAAATTTTCTGGATGCGAACTGGAATTAATAACACAGCAATGGCCTTGCACCAACCATGGGTTCCCCCTGTTAGTTAATAGAATGATTCATTTGAACTGCTGTGGACTGCTTCCCCCTTCACTGACGGCGAGGGGCCCACTTCTTCCCTCTGCTAGTCCTTCCATTTCTAGGGAAAGAGTAATGAGGCTTATTGAATTCTATACATCATCACGGCAGCATGGGCATCAATAGAGACAGATGTGAAAACAGGACATGGAGCCCCCTATCCATCCCTCACAGCCACCCCCTTCCTCCTCCTCTTCTCAGCAGATCTACNCAATAGGTGGTTTTGTTTTCCTTGAGAAAACACCTAGAAGTGGAAGTGCTGGATTGTATGATAGTTCTTTTGTTAATTTTTTTGAGGACCCTTCATACTGTTTTCCCTCGTGGTTGCACCAATTTACATTCTCACCAACAGTACAGGAGGGTTCCCTTTTCTCCACATCCTCACTAACACTTGTTATGTTTTGTCTTTTTGATGATATCCGTTCCAACAGGTGATGTCTCATTGTGGTTTTGATTTGCATTTCCCCAACAATTAGTGAAGTTCAATGTCTTTTCATATACCTGTTGGCCATCTGTCCATCTTCCTTGGGAAAAATGTCTATTCATCTCCCGCCCATTTATTTATTTGGCTGCACTGGTTTTCAGTCTTCTTGCGGCGTATGGGGTCTTTAGCTGCGGCATGTGAACTCTCAGTTGCAGCGTATGGGATCTATTTCCTGGCCAGAGATAGAATCTGGGCCTCCTGCTTTGGAAGTGCAGTTGTCTTCGCCACTGGACTACCAGGGAAGCCCCACCCCTGCCCATTTTTCAATGGACTGTTTGTTCCAGCCATAATTCTTTACATGTTCAGTGTTCACATAGATGGGCCTTCTCCTCCCCTGGTCCCTCAGTCCCCTGACTCCTCTCTACCTGTGACCTTGCCTTCACCTGGCCTCAGCCTTCTGCTGCACGGTCACACCTGAGGCTCTACTATTACCAATGACAGGCCCCTCATTTGGGCTTGCTGTTTGCTGGCCCTGCCTGAGATCCAAGCTATAGGTGTCCTCTCTCCATTTAACTCCCCACCCTCCCTGATTCTTCACCTCAGTTGCTTTGGGCACAGCCTTTGCCTGTTTTATAGTTTGCAGTTTTCGTTATTTTCTGGTTTCCTCAGAGATGGTCTTTCTATTCCTCGGTTCATCAATATGAGATCACCCTGGGTTTGTGTGGCCTGGTTATCTGTTGCTGTATAACTTAGTGGTGTAAAACAATAGCTGGTTTATTTTGTCATGATTTTGTGGGTCGGCAGTTTAGTTGAGCTCAGCTGGGCGATTCTTCTGCTGGTCTCTCCTGGTGGCACTCGTCTGGTGGCTCGGCTGGGGCTGGGTGAATGCCCCAAGACAGACGGCCTGTGGGTGCTGGCTGTCTGCAGGGCCCTGTGGTCTCTCATTCTCCAGGAGGACCATCCTGGCTTCTTTCCCTGGAAGTCTCAGGGCAGTGAGAGAATGGACAGTCAGGGCTAGTGCAAGCTGCAGAACTCCTGAGGACCTGGTCTCAGAACACCCACGAAATCACCTTTGCCATATTCTGTTGGTCACAGCACATTACAAGCCCAGGCAGCATTTAAGGGAGTGGAGACATAGCTGTCCCCTCGACAGGAATAGCAGTCAAGTCATACTTTGAAGGGATTTACACACAGGGGAGGGACTGTCACTATTTTATTTTGCCATCTTTCCCAGTGTGTCAGCTGGTACAGCTGGGAGGGTACTGAGCAGTTTTCTTGGTTGATTTTTTTTAATGTGGACCATTTTTTTAAAAGTCTTTATTGAATTTGTTATAATATTGCTTCCATTTTTAGCTGCAAGGCATATGAGATCTTAGCCCCGTGACCAGGGATTGAACCCACACCCCCTACTTTGGAAGATGAAGTCTAAACCACTGGACCACCAGAAATGTCTCTGCTTGGTTGATTAACTAAAACCTGGACTCAGTGATTGACTCCGTTCAGTAAAGTTGAGGTGCTAACACGTCCCTGAAATTATGAAGAAAGAATCCCAGCGTGCAGGAGGGAAGAAATGTGAAATGGGTTTGTCATGTGTGATGGGCACATCCCCGCCTCACTGCATCCCCTGTGAAGTCCCAGAGGACACCTCCCTCCGAGGACACTAGGGATTCTGTACCAGCGTCCTCGGCCAGCTCTGTGCTGGCTGCTTCCCATAGGCCAGGAATACCAGGGGGCCCACCCCTGAGACAGGCTCACATATTTCAGTGGCAAAGCCGGAGTCCTGGAGCAGGAGGGGCTACAGGGCAGTGCTTAGTTACCAGAAACATCATGGACATCAGAGAATGGCAATCAGAATGTTTTGATCTGTATGGATTTGGAGGGTGCCCGATTGACCATGGTGTCCCTAGGAATAAAATAGATGAACAACCTATAAGATATTTCTTAATCTACAAAGCCAGAACCCTTAGTCTGTGGACCTAAGAACCTAAGAACCTAAGTCTGTGGACCTAAGAACCCACCCAGTCTGTGGACCTAAGACAATTCATAGCCACAGAGCCCTTTGACTGACTTGAGGCTGAGGTCCCTCTGAGATGGGATCTTGCAAGCTCCTGTAAGCAAGTTATATATATTTTCCAAGCTTTCCTCCAAGGACCCTGCAGCCATTTACTAAGGTAGCTGTGTCTTGGGTAAAGGGACATTCTCAGCGTCTTTGGAGATCACTAGATACTGGTTTTGAATTATCATTAATTTCTGGCAACCAAAAAGGCCAGTAGGGCTTTACGGTGGTCAGATGATAAATGGAATTTTGGCTAAAGTCTAAATCACAATGAGCCAAGCAGAATCACAGATCCATCCTGTGACTGTTTTCCTAGTTTTTGGATGAATACTTGGCCAGTGGTAGTAGAATCCTCATATTAACTTTCGGCTATATTGTATAAAGGCTATTTTGGCAGGAAGTACGACAAAGAAGAATCTCAGAATTGACCTTCCCTAACCAGTCCATTCTGAAGGAGATCAGCCCTGGGATTTCTTTGGAAGGAATGATGCTAAAGCTGAAACTCCAATACTTTGGCCACCTCATGCGAAGAGTTGACTCATTGGAAAAGACTCTGTTGCTGGGAGGGATTGGGGGNGCCTAGTGGGCTGCCGTCTATGGGGTCGCACCTTCTTCTCCAGCAAGGTCCTCTGCCTGGACCAGTGAGGTCCCTCCCCCATCCCGGGTTATTCAGCCAACCTGATTACTTATGTAAAGCCCCGGGATCCCGCCTGAGGCTGGAACATCGGAATAAATGCAGTGGGAGAGGGCTGCTTATAAGAAGACCTGCGAGCGTGCTGCGTCACTCAGTCATATCCAACTCTCCGAGACCCCACGGACCGCAACCTGCCAGGCCCCTCTGTCACGGGATTCTCCAGGCAGGAATCCTGGAGTGGGCGGCCATGTCCGCCTCCAGGGGAATCTTCCCGCCCCAGGGATCAACTCCCAAGTCTCCCCGTCTCTTGCATCAGCAGGTGGGCTCTTTACCACTATTGCCATCTGGGAATCCCCCAGGGAATGTCCCCTGAGGGACAGTCAAGCATGAGGAGGAATCCGAGGCAGGTCTGCAAAGAGGGTCTTCTCAACAGGATCCTTCAAACTGACCAGGGAAAAGGGTAGCCGAGCGGGAGGCAGCTCGAGCCGCAGAGCTGGCCGGGGAAAGCGGAGCGTCCTCGGATGATTCCCTCCGGCTCCTTCCCTCTGAGACCTCGCTGTCTTCCCTGCTTCGCTCTGTGTGTCTGTTCCCCTCTCCTCCCTGAAGGCCGGCCTCCTCTGCTCACTGAGGATCACGCCCGGCTGCCAGCACCAAGGGCAGGGGACCTGAGAGCCAGCACCACTGCCTTCGACCACGTCTGCCTCCCACCACACCGTTCAGGTTCCCAGGGGAAGAATCGGACTGGCTTGGGCTGATTCAGGTCACTCTGCCCTTCGCCACATCCCTTCCTAACAGCGGAGGCAGAAGGTTTGGTAGAACCACCTGGATGACAGGACGCAGGAGGGAAGGGGAGACGGCTGTGGAAGGAGACTGTCTAATAAACACAGGCCCCTGTTTGCCTCGTAGAAATGGGGAAGAGATGTTCTAGACCTGAGCTTCTCCGGTAGGAATGCCTGGGGAGCGACACCAGTGGGCTGGGAACCTCCTGGGACGGACACGGCCGTGTGCATTTTTAGAAAGCACCCCAGCACAGACTGCTTTTAAAGCGAGGAGAAATGAATGGCACACGCACATTCCTCACCGGTGACTCGACGGTACAGAATATGCATTCAATCCCTGAGCAAACACACTGAGAGCCCGCCGAGTGTGTGGCACAGTTAAGTGCCAGGGATACGAGGCCTCTGTCCCTTACAGAACAGGCCTGTTAGCGGATAAGCCTGGAAACGTCCCATCACGAAACTCCTTGAATGCGAAGGTGAGCCTTTTATGTGCAGGAATCAGAGGGCAAGAACTCACTGAGTATCTTTGAATCCAGAAGTTGCTCGGCCAGGAATGTGCATTAAAAACAAGAACAGCTTGCCTCCAGTAGGTGAATAATCCTAGAGCCCTCATACAGGGCACACAGATGACAGACAACAGAACTGTACGGTAGGCACTAGGCCCGCTACGTGGTTGGGTCTGAATCGCTGCCGGCACTAGAGGAAAGGCTCATCATGTGACACGGCAGAGGGGTCGGCCAGCGCTGTGATGGCGACCACGCTTCAGCACAGACGGACCAGACGAGGCTGCTGCACACCTCGGACCCACGCGGGTCGCAGGTCACAGAGCCTTCGATTTTACAAGAGAAGAATAGGATCACGGATCCACGCTAGGACTGGGGAAGGATAGGAGGAAATGGGGACCGAAAGCACACAGCGGGCCCGCTGCCGGCTCAGCCCTGCCCGACGGCGACCCCGAGGACGGCAGCCCGCCGGGCTCCTCTGTCCACGGGATTCTCCAGGCAGGAATTCTGGAGTGGGTTGCCATTCCCTTCTCCAGGGGATCTTCCCAATCCAGGCATCGCATCCAGGTTTTGCACACTGCAGGCAGATGCTTTACCATCTGAGCTACAGGGAAGTCCACAGTAATCCATGCAAAAGGCTTCCCAGGTGGTGCTGGTGGTGAAGAACCGACCTGCCAATGCAGGAGATGTCAGAGAAGAGATTCAGGTTCAATCCCTGGGTCAGGAAGATCCCTTGGAAGAGGGCATAGCAACCCACTCCAGTATTCCTGCCTGTAGAATCCCATGGGCAGAGGTGCTCGGCGGGCTACAGTCCACGGGGTCACACGGAGTTGGACACCACTGACGTGACCGGGCACAATCCATGCAGAACAGAATGAAGATTACCTTTTTTAATGTTTCTTAATTTTAAAAAAATGTTCAAATATTAAAACAGTAGTTTCCTCTTGATGTTAAGAGTTATGGGGTAATTTTTATTTTGGGCTTCATCTTTCCTACTTGTCTGTATATTACAGTTTTTCTACAATAAGCACCTCAGCCATGAAATTAAAAGATGCTTACTCCTTGGAAGAAAAGTTATGACCAACCTAGATAGTATATTCAAAAGCAGAGACATTACGTTGCCAAATAAGGTCCATCCAGTCAAGGCTATGGTTTTTCCTGTGGTCATGTGTGGATGTGAGAGTTGGACTGTGAAGAAAGCTGAGCACCGAAGAATTGATGCTTTTGACCTGTCGTGCTGGAGAAGACTCTTGAGAGTCCCTTGGACTGCAAGGAGTCCAACCAGTCCATCCTAAAGGAGATCAGCCCTGGGTGTTCTTTGGAAGGAATGATGCTTAAGCTGAAACTCTAGTACTTTGGCCACCTCACACAAAGAGTTGACTCACTGGAAAAGACTCAGATGCTGGGAGGGATTGGCGGCAGGAGGAGAAGGGGACGACCGAAGATGAGATGGCTGGAAGGCATCATCGACTCGATTGACGTGAGTTTGAGTGAACTCTGGGAGTTGCTGATGGACAGGGAGGCCTGGTGGGCTGTGACTCATGGGGTTGCAAAGAGTCGGACACAACTGAGCGACTGAACTGAACTGAATGATAAAAGAGTCCCATTAGAGCCGCGGTTCTCAAACCTGAATGTAAATCAGAATTACTTATAGGGCTATGAGTGGAGGTGATGGAATTCCAGTTGAGCTATTTCAAATCCTGGAAGATGATGCTGTGAAAGCACTACACTCAATATGCCAGCAAATTTGGAAAACTCAGCAGTGACCACAGGACTGGAAAAGGTCAGTTTTCATTCCAATCCCAAACAAAGGCAATGCCAAAGAATGCTCAAACTACCGCACAATTGCACTCATCTCACATGAACTGAGTAAAGTAATACTCAAAATTCTCCAAGCCAGGCTTCAGCAATACGTGAACCGTGAACTTCCACATGTTCAAGCTGGTTTTAGAAAAGGCAGAGGAACCAGAGATCAAATTGCCAACATCCACTGGATCATGGAAAAAGCAACAGAGTTCTATTTCTGCTTTATTGACTATGCCAAAGCCTTTGACTGTGTGGATCACAATAAACTGGAAAATTCTGAAACAAATGGGAATACCAGACCATGTGACCTGCCTCTTGAGAAACCGATATGCAGGTCAGGAAGCAACAGTTAGAACTGGCCATGGAAGAACAGACTGGTTCCAAATAGGAAAAGGAGTACGTCAAGGCTGTATATTGTCACCCTGCTTATTTAACT
>SJYV01034234.1:1032275-1077183 GCA_006410875.1 Neotragus pygmaeus | reverse complement strand
GGCAAAGTAATGTCTCTGCTTTTGAATATACTATCTAGGTTGGTCATAACTTTTCTTCCAAGGAGTAAGCGTCTTTTAATTACATGGCTGCAATCAACATCTGCAGTCATTTGGGAGCCCAAAAGAAATAAAGTCTGACACTGTTTCCACTGTTTCCCCATCTGTTTCCCATGAAGTGATGGAACCAGATGCCATGATGTTCGTTTTCTGAATGTTGAGCTTTAGGCCAACTTTTTCACTCTCCACTTTCACTTTCATCAAGAGGCTTTTGAGTTCCTCTTCACTTTCTGCCATAAGGGTGGTGTCATCTGCATATCTGAGGTTATTGATATTTCTCCCAGCAATCTTGATTCCAGCTTGTGTTTCTTCCAGTCCAGCGTTTCTCACAATGTACTCTGCATAGAACAGGGTGACAATATACAGCCTTGACGTACTCCTTTTCCTATTTGGAACCAGTCTATTGTTCCATGTCCAGTTCTAACTGCTGCTTCCTGACCTGCATACAGATTTCTCAAGAGGCAGGTCAGGTGGTCTGGTATGCCCATCTCTTTCAGAATTTTCCACAGTTTATTGTGATCCACACAAAGTCTTTAGTATACTGTATTTGTGTTTTTCTTTCTGGCTTACTTCACTCTGTATAATAGGCTCCGATTTCAACAACCTCATTAGAACTGATTCAAATGTATTCTTTTTAATGGCTGAGTAATATTCCTTTGTGTATATGTACCTCAGCTTTCTTATCCATTCATCTGCTGATGGACATTTAGGTTGCTTCCATGTCCTGGCTGTTATAAACAGTGCTGCCATGAACACTTGGGTACAGGTGTCTCTTTCGATTCTGGTTTCCTCAGTGTGTATGCCCAGCAGTGGGATTGCTAGGTCATAACTTGCCCCCTACTTAACTCAGTTCTGAAACTGGGTTTCAAGCAAGAGTGTCTGATTTTCAGAAGCCTTCTTTGGGAGATGTAGTTTTTATCTTTCCAGGAACAAAAGAAGGAAGGAAGCTAGAGTGAAAGTGGATTGAACCAATCCACAGCCTTCCTCATAGGAGTTTACTTTAGTTGTAAATTAGTGATAAAATAGGTGCTGAAATGAAATCTAACCCTCTAAATTACCATCAGAATATACTGTTCTACTGGTGTTAAAAGCTTCCCCTTAAAAAGTTGGCTGAATGAAAGTATGCTAATTATCCATTCATTCTGGAGGCCAGCTGAATCAGAATTTTTGTGGAAAGGGACAAGGAATCTGTATTTTTTAAAACTCTATTTAGTAATCCCTCCAGTCAGCCTGATTTGAGACCTTTGAGAATAGCTAATTCGTAATAAATGATTAATTCTTCCAGATATATGTACATCTCAACAGAAGACAGTTTCCTCAGAAGAGTAGATTATCTTATGTCAGAGTAAGACTGTTAAAGGAAGACAGCTTTCTATTTTCATCAAATGAACCAAGTAGGCACCACTCATTTCACACATGTCAAATCTTCTCCCTAAGGGGGTTTCTGGAACTTCCCACTGCTTTTAAATAAGAATGCCAATGCCATCAGTAACTAACAATAGATAGTTGCAAAGTTTCATCTCAAGAACTGAAATCGGGTACACATCAAATAAAGTCTCTATTCTCATGTTGCAGGAAGGGGGACCCCTTCCAGGGCCCAAAAGTGGGCTCTTATCTAACACTTGAAAATGAGTTGTCCAAGAAGACTCACGTGCTGACAAAGCAAGAGATTTTATTGGGCAAGGGCACCAGGGCAGAGAGCAGTAGGGTAAGGGAACCCAGGAGAACTGCTCTGCCATGTGGCTCACAGTCTTTTGTGGTGATGGGATTAGTTTCTGGGTTGTCTTCAGCCAATCATTCTGACTCAGAATGGTGGTGCACGCCTTGTTCAGCCAAGATGGATGCCAGCAAGAAGGATTCTCAGAGGTGGCTGAATCTGTAATGTGATTTTTTGACCTTTCCTGAACTCTCCCGGTTGGTGGTGGTTTATTAGTTCCCTGTTCCTTACCAGGACCTCCTGTCATAAAACAGCTCATGGCAATGGTTACTATGGTGCCTGGCCAGGGTGGGTGGTTTCAGTTAGTGTGCTCCCCCTAACACTTATAATGCTAACCACCTAACAGACTAGACTAACAGGTAACCAGACAGTCATAATAACTAGTTAGGGGTGACAAGTTGATGTCCTGATTTGGGGCTGGGGAGGAGGTGTGTGGACACAGAGTGAGAAAGAAATGTCGGCTTGGACCCCTGCCCAGCATGAGGCATCAGAAAATGCTCTTGAGAAAAGTGCTGTCTCGGCTGAGATCTAAAGGATGAGGTGGCCAAGCACAGAAGCGAAGAAGATGCAAGAGTGCTTCAGGTGGAGGGCCACATATGGCCTAGAGCCCTGAGAAAGCCAGACCTATTTGAAGAACTGAACAGTATTCAGAATGGCTGGACCACAGAAAATGAAATAGCTGATTCTCAAAGTGGTGACCCTGTACAAAAGGAGAACAAGGGAAGCAACATCAGCCAAAACCTGGGAAGAGCAGAGAGATCTGGCACAGACTGTCCAAGGATGGAGCAGCGACCATCCAGTGCCCAGAACTGGCAAGCAGCCTCTCTGTCAGCTAACTGGCTATAATTTAGCTGAACCGGCAAGAGTAAACAGTGAATCCAATAGGGCTGCAATGAAACCACTATCCCAGCTTCATGCCAAAGGAACATCTAAGAAGCAAAAGCTTTCAGTGGCCTTGCTAGAGATGCCTGTGCACAATTCTTACTGCAGGAGTCTGTATTTAGGAGCCCACAGCACAGATCATGTCCTTAAACCAAGCACATTGGTAACACAGCTGATCGTCTAGCCCATCAACACTGTATGATTCCTTTTAGTCTCCTTTCCCTTTCTTGCCTCTGATCCAGGCAAAAAGGACACTGGAAACCCATACACACAGATAGACACACACACACGTAAATGCCCAGAAGCTCAATTATAAATGTCTTGTTCTCACTTATTCCTCCCACTAAGCCCTGTGCTCAGCCCTCCTGACTTCTGGTTCTCCTTTCTTTCAGCTCACCTGACCATCCACATTCAGCACCAACCTCCCCAGTTATGCCTTGTCCATTCCCTCTCTTACTGTGATTCGACTTTTTCTTCCAGCTAGTCAGTCTTAAAAGCCACTTTGATAGACCCTCTTCCAATCTGGAGAGTGCTCTGTGATGAAAAAACTATGTGTCTTGGATCCCTTCCTAGCTGTATGACCTTGAGCAAGTGATAACCTCCCCGAGCCTTGATTCCCTCACCTGTTAAATGGGAACAACAATGGCTGCATCAGCATTGCAGTGAAGATCAACTGGGAATCCATGCAATACCTTTACTGCAGTATCTGGCATATAAAAAATGCTAGAAAAGTAAAGTGTTCTTTTGTTTTCTTTCCCCTCAGCAAAAGGAGTGTTTTTTCATGGCCACTAGTCTGAAATTAGGGAATCATTATGATCATGTTTTCTTTTTTCACTTTCCCAAATTATGTTGAGAAAGCAGATAAGTAGCACTTGTTTAGAGTTTCTTGCGTTTTTAGCAATTCTAAGAATAACCACTGCAACACAGAGAATAATGCATATTTGATTCCTCCCAAGCTAACTCTCAGAGAGTTTGATGTTTTTATGTAATCAGTTATTTTGCCATTTCTTTGTTTCTTTGTTTTGCATACTTTCATTCTGCCCAGAATTTATCTTTAAATTATCACAGTGGCAATGATGAATGAAATCCAAGCATAAAGAGTTTAAACATCACTCAGTAATACCATGACTGTAGCCCATTATTCTAGTGATTCTCCACCAGAGGTGGCACTTCCTTGGCAAAAGTTATTTGGAAATGTGGGGAGCACTTGGGGTTGTCATAGTAATGAAGCAGAAACCATTGACAGCAAAAGGAGCTGTTTGCAAAACAATCTGCAATGAACAAGATTTGTCCAGCCCCAAATGCCTATAATAGTGACCCATTGAGAAATATCATATAAAGCCCAATGAGGCCACACAGAGAAATTCTGGGCAAACTGGGACTAGACACTAGGATTATTTCTGTCCAGAGCAGCTTTTCAATTTGAAAAAGTTCTTTAATATATTTAATAGACATGTAACAGATATGAATTTAGCTCTTATTCTACTAATTAAGTGGACAAAAACTGTCATAGTACTTTATTTTCTCTACATGAAATTTGAATCCCAGCCTCATCCCATTGGCCAGGTGGGAAATTCAATTCCAGTCATTACGAGTTTCTTCTCACTCTCCAGGACTAGGAAAGGACCTCAAAGTTCTTAGAAAGAGCAGAATACTCTAGTAGCCACTTCATTCTTCAGAGTCAGGCAGCTCTACTGTGATGGGTCTTGCTTGGCCATGGGACCCCAAAGGATGCTGGAAGCCCAGGGTCTAAACACATCTCCACGGGTGAACCTTGACCATCACCCTGAGGTCTTGACTCCCCAAGGCCTCATTAAGGGACCAGCTTCTAGCCTCTCAAAAGCTTCCCAATTTCCTCTACTTGGGATTTATTTTTCTCTCTGCCCTTCTCACTTCTGCCCCACCCCTCAAAAGAACTTGCCTCCCCAACCTCACTTTTCAGAGCCCATCTAGTATTACCTCCCCAATAAGCTCCGCAATAAAGCTAGAAGGGGGCTCTCCTTCCAGGCAAAGACAAAAGAGTGGAAAACACCTTATTTTATTTATTCCAAGATGTAAATCTTTTTCTGCCTCTTAACATCTCTGAAAGTCTGAAGCATTGCTATTGATGCTATCTTACCATTGGTCATTGGCAGTCAAGACACAGGTAAAACATTTCCTGTGCATGTCCAGGAAATGTTGATTGTGGCTCCAGATAGCACATCTGGACACCTACAACCCTTTGACCTGTCAATCAACAAATGATTGAGGACCACCTAAGAAAGGGTTATGAGTCTTGATTGTTATCTGAAAACTTTCATTGCAAGATCAAGAAAATGTCAGCATCGAAACTTGTAGAATGAATGTCAGAGGCTTGGAAGAAAACCCCAGAGACAATGATGGAGCCGTCTTCTAGGAAATACTATATCATCAACACTCTGAACAGCACAGAGGCTGACTCTGTGTGGAAAAACATAGACACTATTGATCACAGAGGGCTCTGGGTTGAAAAATTATTCACAAGGGTTATGCATTGTATGGGAAGAGATTTTAATATCACCTTAAACCATTTTTTGTCAAAATTTTCTTTTTGATATATCCATTAGAATTCCATTAGAGTGATACAAGTTCAAATTGATGTCTCAAAAAGACTAACAGGCTTTTTTTTTTTTTTAACAAATATAAAAGTAAAATTCTAATGACAAGCATGTATCATAGCTTAATTAGTGGTGTGATTTTTTTTTCTTAGTGAAATAAAAAACAGTGGTACATCTTAAAATCAATCGCATTTTAAATCCCAGGAGTTAGAAAACACAAATGGAGACTTCATTAGATGATCCAGCAACACACTGCATACCAACTGAGAAAGGGCAGATTGTAGTCCGCAATTTCTAGATTCTAAACTGCAAATCCCCTCCCTGAGCTCCCACAGTATTGCCTAATGAAGAGCAAAGACAGGGCTGTGAGCACCAACATGGCAAGTCCTTGGCAAGGGATGCAAGGACCTATCCATTAAGTGTCCTCAGAAACCCTGGAAAGATGTCAAGTGGACTAGCTCTCAAGCTGATGGTTATCCTTTCTGAACATCACTTAATGGCTCATGCCTTCCCTGATTATGCATCCATTTGAAACCTGCATGATTGGTGCCTGACATCCTGAAACATCCCTTGTATCTGCCTTTCTCCTAAGCCTTATGAGCAGAAGAGGCACAGACTTCAGAGAGGACCCAAACAGATCTGCTTTCACATCCCAACTTTTGGATGTATCAGTCGCGTGTTGTGGACAAATCACTTAATCTTGTTGGGGCTCTCTCCCTCCCTTCTTTCCTTCCTTCCTTTTCTCTCTCCCTTCCTCCCTTCTTTCTTAAACAAATGCTATGTGTCAAACACTATCCTAAGCACTTTGAAAAATGAAGTCATTTAATTCTCAGAACAACCTATAAAGCAGAAACTACTATTTTCATCATTCTTATTTACAGACTGGGATATTTTGGCATGGGGAATTTAATAAACTCACCTGTGCTCACACAGCCAGCAAGCGGCTGAGTGAAGATTCAGACTAATTCTTTGGACTTCCTTCCTACATTCTGCCACACTGCCACTCTTGTCAGCAAAAAATAATAACCAATAATCATCTCTAGGTTATTGGGGTACTTAAATAATAGAAATAGATTCCCTGGCATGTAGTGAGGCTTTAATAAATGACAGTCATCAATTTCATTCTCCAAGCTGCCAGTCCTTTAATTCAGATAGAGAATAATAATGCATTCTACACAAGTTTAGAAAATGCTTTCACCTTAATCATTCTCATTGGTCCTTATAACAGTTGTACAAGCCACTGTTTTGATTATAATAATGTTAACATATGGTACTTTATGTGTCCCAGGCATGATTCTGTGTGTCATGCATTTAGTCTTAAACTGACTTAGTTCCACAGCTTTGTGAAGTAAGTATTAATACTATAATTATCCACATCACTGACTCAGAGAGAAGTAATGTGCCCAAGGTCACACAGTTAGTGGAGCTGGAATGAAGCTCAGAGTCTGGCTTCAGACTCTGAGCTCTGAACCTCTATTCTGGTGGGGGTGGGGAAGGGTTGGGGTCCAAGTATGAGGCAATTCAAGCTCTTAAACCCTGTGATGAGTAACAGAGTCAGTAAGTGACAAAGCCAGAACTCAAACCCAGGGCTATCTGTTTCTAGTGTCCCCAAGAGTGATTTTTCTGACCCTGCTACCTGCACATCCAAGTGGCCTAATGGAAATAACCTTGAGTTGACAGTCTGGAAACACAGGTTCTAGTCCTGCCAATAAAATAATTGGCCAACAGCTGAATGGCCTGGGACAAATCCCTTTGCCTCTATATCTTATTTAAAGCATGAGGGAGTCAGGGGATGGAGTCAAGACGGTAGAGTAGGAGAACAGATCACGTCTCCTCACAGCTTGGCACCTGTTAGGCACTGTTCTCGGACACCTAAGGGGACAAGAGGAACGCCCATGAGACCAGGTAGGATGTGGGAGGGAGGGAAGAAAAGTGGAGACAATGGATCAGCACCCCCAAGGAGGGCCTGCGGGAGGGGAGAGGCTTTCATATTCAGAGAGGTTCACTCACTGCAGGGGGTATTGGCAGGGAAGGAGAAGGACCTCAGGGGATTGGAGAGGAACGCAGCAAGTGTCTTCACTGCTGGCAAGCTTGCTGGGGTGCCAGGCCTGAACCTCCATCCCTGGGGACCCCCTCTGGCTGTGCAGATTCTGAGTGTGAGCATCCCTCCCCCAGGATCTCATTCAGCCCCCTAGTGGTCTGAGCTGCCCCTTCCAGGCCTCTCCTGGCCACATGGGTCTTCTGGCCTGAGCCGTACACCCCAACCAGACCTCTTTCAACTAAGTGGGTCCCTAGGCCTGAGCTACCCACCCCTGAACCCCACCACACCCCAGGCCTATTCTGGCCATGCGAGTTCACGCTGACCCCCTTCCAAGGCCTCCTTTGGCTGTACCAGTGGGAGATTGCGCCCCAGCTGCCCCTAAACCATCTTCAGGAGCGGATGATGCTGAGAGGAGCCCAGACAGAGGTGGGGCTGGCATAGCAGGACCAGAGACCTAGCTAGAGGTCTTGGAGGCCTACTAGGTAGGTATAAGCTGTAGCTCACCATGGGGGCAAGGACACTGATAGAGGAAGCACCAGATAATTATTTTTTATTACTATTTTTATTTGTGCCTTTTTTCTTTCTTTTATTTTTTACATTTTTATTGAAGTATAATTGCTTTACAATGTTGTCTTAGTTTCTGCTGTACAATGAAGTGAATCAACTGTATGTATGCATATACCCCATCCCTCTTGAACCTCCACCACACCCATCCTCTTCTCCCTGGATCCCACCCCTCGAGGTCATCACGGAGCACTTAGTTGAGCTCCCTGTGCAGCACAGCAGAGTCCCTGTACCTACCCATTTTACACAATGTAGTGTATATATGTCAATCCTGTGTGCTGTGCTTAGTCACTCGGTTGTGTCTGACTCTTTACGACCCCATGGACTGCAGCTGGCAGGATTCTCCATCCATGGGGATTCTCCAGGAAAGAATACTGGGGTGGGTTTCCATGCCCTCCTCCAGGTGATCTTCTCCACCCGGGGATCAAACCCAGGTCTCCTGCATTGCAGGTGGATTATTTACCAACTGAGCCACCAAAGAAGCCCTCTCCCAGTTATTCTCACCAGCCCTTTACCCTCTATGTCCACAGGTCCATTCTCTACGTCCATGTCTCTGTTCCTGATCTGCAAACAGGTTCATCTATCCCAGCTTTCTAGTTCCATGCATATGTGCATGCTAAGTCGCTTCAGCTGTGTCCAACTCTTTGTGACCCTATAGACCATAGCCTACCAAGCTCCTCTGTCCATGGGATTCTCCAGGCAAGAATACTGGAGTGGGGTGCCATGCCCTCCTCTGGGGCACCTTCCAGACCCAGGAGTCAGACCTGCATCTCTTACATCTCCTGCATTGGTAGACGGGCTCTTGAACACTAGCGTCACCTGGGAAGGCCAACATATGTTTTAATAACCATTTTTATTTTTTTCTTTATGACTTACTTTACTCTGAATGACAGACTCTAGGTCCATCCACATCACTACCAATGACTGAATTTCATTCATTTTTTAAAAATCTTTTTTTCTTTTTTGTATTGAGGTATAGCTGATTTAAAAGATCTTCATGACCAAGATAATCAAAATGGTGTGATCACTCACCTAGAGCCATACATCCTGAAATACGAAGTCAAGTGGGCCTTAGGAAGCATCACTATGAACAAAGCTAGTGGAGGTGATAGAATTCCATTGGAGCTATTTCAAATCCTGAAAAATGATGCTGTTAAAGTGCTGCACTCAATATGCAAGCACAATTGGAAAACTCAGCAGGGGCCACAGGACTGGAAAAGGTCAGTTTTCATTCCAATCCCAAAGAAAGGCAATGCCAAAGAGTGCTCAAACTACTGCACAAATGCATTCATCTCATACGCTACTAAAGAAATGCTCAAAATTCTCCAAGCCAGGCTTCAGCAATATGTGAACCATGAAATTCCAGATGTTCAAGCTGGTTTTAGAAAAGGCAGAGGAACCAGAGATCAAATTGCCAACATCTGCTGGATCATGGAAAAAGCAAGAGAGTTCCAGAAAAACATCTATTTCTGCTTTTTTGACTATCCCAAAGACTTTGATGTGTGGATCACAATCAACTGTGGAAAATTCTGAAAGAGATGGGCATACCAGACCACTTGACCTGTCTCTTGAGAAACCTGTATGCAGGTCAGGAACTAACAGTTAGAACTGGATATGGAACAACAGACTGGTTCCAAATAGGAAAAGGAGTACGTCAAGGCTGTATGTTGTCACCCTGCTTATTTAACTTATATGCAGAGTACATCATGAGAAATGCTGGGGAGGAAGAAGCACAAACTGTAATCAAGATTGCTGGAGAAATCTCAATAACCTCAGATATGCAGATGACCACCCTTATGGCAGAAAGTGAAGAGCAGCTAAAAAGCCTCTTGATGAAAGTGAAAGAGGAGAGTGAAAAAGTTGGCTTAAAGCTCAACATTCAGAAAATGAAGATCATGGCATCCAGTCCCATCACTTCATGGGAAATAGATGGGGAAACAGTGGAAACAGTGTCAGACTTTATTTTGGGGGGCTCCAAAATCACTGCAGATGTTGATTGCAGCCATGAAATTAGAAGACGCTTAATCCTTGGAAGGAAAGTTATGACCAACCTAGATAGTATATTAAAAAGCAGAGACATTACTTTGCCGACTAAGGTCCATCTAGTCAAGGCTATGGTTTTTCCAGTGGTCATGTATGGATGTGAGAGTTGGACTGTCAAGAGAGCTAAGCGCTGAAGAATTGATGCTTTAGAACTGTGGTGTTGGAGAAGACTCTTGAGAGTCTGAGAGTCCCTTGGACTGCAAGGAGATCCAACCAGTCCATTCTAAAGGAGATCAGTCCTGGATGTTCTTTGGAAGGACTGATGCTAACGCTGAAACTCCAATACTTTGGCCACCTCATGTGAAGAGTTGACTCATTGGAAAAGACTCAGATGCTTGCAGGGATTGGGGGCAGGAGGAGAAGGGGACAACAGAGGATGAGATGGCTGGATGGCATCACGGACTCGATGGACGTGAGTCTGAGTGAACTCCGGAAACTGGTGATGGACAGGGAGGTTTGGCATGCTGCGATTCATGGGGTCACAAAGAGTCGGACATCGACTGAGCGACTGAACTGAACTGAACTGATATCCGATTAACAGTATTGTGATAGTTCTGGGTGAAAGCAAAAGGACTCAGCCAAACATACACATGTATCCATTCTTCTTCAAATAACCCTCCCATCTAAGCTATCTCACATAACATTAAGCAGAGTTCCATGTACTATACAGTAGGTTCTTGTTGGTTATCTATTTTAAATATAGCAGTATGTCCACGCCCATCCCCAATTCCCTAACTATCCCTTCCCCCATCCCTTCCCCTGGCAACCATAAATTCATTCTCTAAGTCAGTGAGTCTGTTTTTGTTTTGTAAGTAAGTTCATTTATATCATTTCTTTTTAGATTCCACATATAAGGAATGTCATACAATATTTTTCTTTCTCTGACTTACTTCATTCAGTATGAAAATTTCTAGGTCTATCCATGTTGCTGAAAATTGTCTCATTCCATTCCTTTTAATGGTTTAGTACTATTCCAATGTATGGAATATGTATATTCCAATGTATAAAGAATATATATATATACAGTACAAGAGATGTAAGAGATTTGGGTTCAAGCTATGGGTCAGGAAGATCCCCTGAAGAAGGGAATGACAGCTAACTCCAATATTCTTGCTGGAGAATCCCATGGACAGAGATGCCTGGAAGGCTACAATCCATAGGGTCGCAAAGAGTTGACCACAACTTAAGCGACTTCTCATGGAAGCACTACATCTTCATACATTCCTCTGTCAACAGACATTTAGATTGCTTCCATGTCTTGACTATTGTAAAGAGTGTTACAATGGACGTTGGGGTGCATCATATTTTTCTCTGAATATATGCCCAGAAGTGGGATTTCAGGGTCTCGTGGTAGCTCTATTTTTAGTTTATTAAGGAACCTTCACACTGTTTTCCATAGTGGCTATACCAATCTATATTCCCTCCAACAGTGCAAGTTCAGTTCAGTTCAATCACTCAGTCGTGTCCAACTCTTTGCGACCCCATGAATCGTAGCACGCCAGGCCTCCCTGTCCATCACCAACTCCCGGAGTTCACTCAGACTCACATCCATCGAGTCAGTGATGCCATCCAGCCATCTCATCCTCTGTCGTCCCCTTCTTCTCCTGCCCCCAATCCCTCTCAGCATCAGAGTCTTTTCCAATGAGTCAACTCTTCTCATGAGGTGGCCAAAATACTGGAGTTTCAGCTTTAGCATCATTCCTTCCAAAGAAATCCCAGGAGGGTTCCCTTTTCTCCACATCCTCTCTAGCATTTATTGTTTGTAAATTTTTTATAATGATGACCATTCTGACTGGTGTGAGGTAATACCTCATTGTAGTTTTGATTTGCATTTCTCTAATAATTAGTAATATTAAACACCTTTTCATGTGTCTTTTGACCATCTGTGTGTTTTCTTTGGAGAAATATCTGTTTAGGTCTTCCACCTATTTTTTGATTGGGTTGTTTGTTTTTTGGTTTTTCTGTTTGTTTTTTGATGTTGAGTTGTATGAGCTGCTTCTAAATTTTGCATATTAATCCCGTGTCAGTTGCTTAATTTGCAAATATTTTCTCCTATACTGAGAATTGTCTTTTCTCTTATGGTATCCTTTTCAGAGCAAAAGCTTTTAAGTTTAATTAGTTTAATTTCATTTGTTTATTTTTATTTTCAATATTTTAGGAGGTGGGTAAAAAATTCTTGCTGCGATTTATGTCGAAGAGTGTTCTTCCTATGTTTTCCTCTGAGGGTTTTATAGTGTCTGGTCTTACATTTAGTGTTTAATCCACTTTGAGTTTATTTTTGTGTATGGTATAAGACAGTGTTCTAATTTCATTCTTTTACATGTAGCTGTCAAGTTTTCCCGTTTCACTTATTGAAGAAGCAGTCTTTTCTCCATCGTATATTCTTGCCTCCTTTGTCAAAGATTAGATGGCCATAGATATGTGGGTCTATCTCTAGGCTTTTTATCCTGTTTCACTGATCTATATTTCTGTTTTTGTGCCAGTACTATACTATCTTTGTTACTATAGCTTTGTAATATAGTCTGAAGTTGTGGAGACTGAGTGTTTCCTCCAGCTCTTTTCTTCTTTCTTAAGTTCACTTTTGCTATTCTAGGTCTTTTTTGTTTCCATATAAATTATAATTTTTTTTGCTGTTGTGATTCTGTCTTGTTATTGTTGTTTCATTTTTATTGTTTTTTTCCTAATATATATTTTTATTTTTTAAATTTTACTTAAAAAAATTTTTGTGTTCTGATCCTTACTTTTGCTTTTTCTTTGTTGTTGTTGCTGTTTCTGCTGTACCACATGGGCTGTGGAGTTGTGGTTCACAGGCCAGGCATTGGATCTGAACTCCTGTGGGGGGTTGGGGAGGGTTACTGAGTACAAGGCACTGGAATAACAGAGAGCTTTAATACACAGAAGAGCTGTACAAAAAAGATCTTCACGACCCAGAAAATCACGATGGTGTGATCACTCATCTAGAGCCAGACATCCTGGAATGTGAAGTCAAGTGGGCCTTAGAAAGCATCACTACAAACAAAGCTAGTGGAGGTGATGGAATTCCAGTGNTGTAACTCTACATTCAGATGCTTATCTTTCCTTTCCTCCTTGGCTTTTTGCCTCTCTTTTCACAGCTATTTGTAAGGCCTCCCCAGACAGCCATTTTGCTTTTTTGCATTTCTTTTCCATGGAGATAGTCTTGATCCCTGTCTCCTGTACAATGTCACGAACCTCATTCCATAGTTCATCAGGCACTCTATCTATCAGATCTAGGCCCTTAAATCTATCTCTCACTTCTACTGCATAATCATAAGGGATTTGATAAGGTCATACCTAAATGGTCTACTGGTTTTCCCTACTTTCTTCAATTTAAGTCTGAATTTGGTAATAAGGAGTTCATGATCTGAGCCACAGTCAGCTCCTGGTCTTTTGTTGTTGTTGTTGACTGTATAGAGCTTCTCCATCTTTGGCTGCATAGAATAGAATCAATCTGATTTCAGTGTTGACCATCTGGTGACAGCCATGTGTAGAGTCTTCTCTTGTGTTGTTGGAAGAGGGTGTTGATATTGTTGTATGACCATCATCACTATCCATCTCCAGAAATTTTTCATCTTCTTAAACTACAGACATTAGGCAACTCCCCATTTTCCCCTCCCCTGGCACTGAGCCCCTGGCAATCAGCATTCTACTTTCTCCCTCTGTGATTGACTAGTCTAGCTAACTCATAAGTGAAATCATATAATTTTTGTCTTTTTGTCATTGCCTTTGCTCACATAGCATAATGTCCTCAAATATTCTACTGGTATATATATTTACCAGACTTGTTTATCCTTTCATCCATTGGTAGACATTTTGGTTGCTTCCACCTTTGGCTATTGAGAATAATGCTGCTATGAATAGGAATGTATTCCAGCTGTCATTTTTATCCATTACAGAAGTCTGGAGGCTATTTTGTTTCTGCTGGATTTTTACTGGGTAGAAAATTAGTAGCCTTGAACATCTAGTGCTTCAACTCCTTACTCATCATTGAAGTAGATGCTTTGTGGACATTTGCTAACCCATATCCCTGTTCTCTAACAATTGCCTCCTCATCCATTGATTGGGATGCTGCAACCCTTTTTTGAGTGACTTCACCCCTCCCTGGTGAAAGCTGAGCACTGATGAATTGATGCTTTTGAACTGTGGTGTTAGAGAAGACTCTTGAGAGTCCCTTGGACTGCAAGGAGATCCAACCGGCCCATTCTAAAGGAGATCAGCCCTGGGATTTCTTTGGAGGGAATGATGCTGAAGCTGAAATTGCAGTACTTTGGCCACCTCATGTGAAGAGTTGACTCATTGGAAAAGACTCTGACACTGGGAGGGATTGGGGGCAGGAGGAGAAGGGGACGACCGAGGATGAGATGGCTGGATGGCATCACTGACTCAATGGATGTGAGTCTGAGTGAACTCCGGGAGTTGGTGATGGACAGGGAGGCCTGGTGTGCTGCAATTCATGGGGCCGCAAAGAGTCAGACACAACTGAGCAACTGGACTGAACTGAACTGAACCGAACCCCTCCCTAGACACAGCCAATTGGATAAGGGAAAACTCTGACCAGGGGAAGCCAAGTCATTGGCTGAAATGAGCCAATGATATTTCTCTCACAAATTTGGAATTTGCACTTATGAAGAGACAGGGTCAGTAGGAGTCTACAAATACTGGACTTGTGAATTATGTATGTTCAGGGCCATGGGGCCAGTCAGCTGCTCTCTAAGGTGGAAAATGGAGAAAGCTAATCCCTGAGAGAAAAGGCTAAAGTCTTATTACAGACTCTCACATCTGTACATGACTACTGGAAAAACCATAGCTTTTAAAATGCAACCATTGTCAGCAAAGTGATGTCTCTGCTTTACAATATGATGTCTAGGTTTGTCATAGGCTTTCTTTTAGGAGTAAGTATCTTTTAATTTCATGGCTGCAGTCATCATCTCCAGTGATTTTGGAGCCCAAGAAAATATCTATTGCTGTTTCCACTTTTTCCCCACCTATTTGCCATGAAGTGATGGGACTGGATGCCATGATCTTTGTTTTTTGAATTTTGAGCTTTAAGCCAGCTTTTTCACTTTCCTCTTTCACCTCAAGATGCTCTTTAGTTCCCCCTTAGCTTTCTGCTATTAAAATGATATCATCTGCACATCTGAGGTTGTTAATACTTCTCCATCCGTCCCATCACTTCATGGCAAATAGATGGGGAAACAATGGAAACAGTGGCTGACTATATTTTGGGGGGCCCCCAAATCACTGCAAATGGTGACTGCAGCCATGAAATTCAAAGATGCTTACTCCTTGGAAGGAAAGTTATGACCAACCTAGACAGCATATGAAAAAGCAGAAACACTACTTTGCCAACAAAGGCCCATCTAGTCAAGACTATGGTTTTTCCAATGGTCATGTATGGATGCGAGAGTTGGACTATAAAGAAAGCTGAGCACCAAAGAATTGATGCTTTTGAACTGTGATGCTGGAGAAGACTCCTGAGAGTCCCTTGGACTGCAAGGAAATTCAACCAGTCCATCCGAATGGAGATCAGTCCTGGGTGTTCATTGCAAGGACTGATGTTGAAGTTGAAACTCCAATACTTTGGCCACCTGATGTGAAAAGTTGACTCATTGGAAAAGACCCTAATGCTGGGAAAGATTGAGGGCAGGAGGAGAAGGGGATGACAGAGGATGAGGTGGTTGGATGGCATCACCGACTTAATGGACATGAGTTTGGGTAGGCTCTGGGAGTTGGTGATGGACAAAAAAGCCTGGTGTGCTGTGATTCATGAGGTTGCAAAGAGTCGGACATGACTGAGCGACTGAACTGAACTGAACTGAATACTTCTCTTGGCAATCTTGTAGTAGTCATGTACAGATGTGAAAGTTGGACCATGAAGAAGGCTAAATGCTGAAGAATTGATGCTTTCAAACTGTGTTGCTGGAGAAGATTGTTGAGAGCCTCTTGGATAGCAAGATCAAATCAGTAAATCCTAAAGGAAACCAACCCTGAATATTCATTGGAAGGGCTGATGCTGAAGCTGAAGTTCCAATACTTTGGCCACCTGATGTGATGAGCCAACTCTTTGGAAAAGACCCTGATGCTGGGAAAGAGTCAAGGTAGCAGAAGAGGACACCAGAGGTTGAGATAGTTGAATAGTATCACCAATTCAATGGACATGAATTTGAGTAAACTCTAGGAGATAGTGAAGGACAGGGAAGCCTGGTATGCTGTGGTCCATGGGGTCACAAAGAGTCAGACACCACTTAGCAACTGAACATCAATCGAATTGGGAACCAGAAGCCAAGAGAATTCCTAATAATATCAAGGTACCATCACGAAACCTCTGAGTTGGAAAGAATCCATAGAGATGACATAGTCCAACTCCTTTCAAATAGAAAGAAGCTATAACCCAGATGGGAGGAAGGGAGGATTTGCTTGAGGTCATAGAGTCAGTGATCAGATCTCTAACTAGAGGCATCTCTTTTTACTTTCCTTAGCTGCCCATGTACCCATACTTACACATTGACATGCTAGTTCAAATATAAACATATACTTAAATGTTAATGAATGCACATGATGCCCATACTAGACATTCACACACACTCAGATATGCATTTGCTCCAACCTTATACACACTTGCATCTCCATTAACATGTTAGTTCATAAGACTCCATACAAAGTATGCATATCAATGTGGCTATGTCAATAACGTATATATGAACATGCATGTACCCATGGAGAGAGAGAGAAACAGAGACATAGGGAGAGGAGAGACTGCAAAATCTGTCACTCCATCATCCTGTTGTTCAATGTAGTGGGAATCACATCCCAATCCTCATGTGTCCCTTCTCATTGTAGATGTTCCTTGTTCTATGTTTGGGACACATTCTTTTTTCCTATATTCAGAATGACATTTAGAACAAGATCAGGGGTTATGCAATACAGCACAAGGAAAAACAAACTAAATGTATAATGAAAATGTCTGTAAAGAGGTCTACTACATACTCCATACCCATAACCACTAGGGTAACTGACATATCACCCTCTCTTTTGACAGTCTCCCTACCACATGTTTGGGGCTACCCACCTGACTAGGAGAATAGATAAGGCACTAGAGCCAAGATTAAGAATATCTCTAAGACCAAGAGGTATGGGAAGGGATGCTGACATGGAAGCAAGCTTGAGATATGGTGAAATACCTAAGCATGTCACCACACATTACCTGACACATAGTAAGTACTTAGTGACTACTTGGGTGGATGGATGGACAAACAATGGACAGATGGGTAAGTGGATGAGCAGATGCCTGGGCAGATAGCCTAGAACATTCTGCACCCTGCCCCCACTTCAGTCTTATAACTCAATTCCCTGACACAGTAGTAGGCACATAGTAGGTGTTCAAACAACAGTTAAGTCAGTTGGATGGCTGATTGGATGAAGGAATAAATGATTCAGAATCTTTTCCACCGTTTTGGGAAAATGAATGTTTGCCCAAACTGGCATTTTGGATTGAGGAAAGTGAGACATGGGGAGGAGAAGAACTAGCATTTACAGGTACTTACTATGTTCCAGGGGCTTCCTTGGTGGCTCAGAATCCACCTGCAGTGTGGGAGGCCTGGGTTCGATCCCTGGGTTGGGAAGATCCCCATGGAGGAGACAGTTGGACATGACTGAGCAACTAAGCCCAATGCAGCGCTATGTTCCAGACAGAACAGTTGCACGTGTCGTCCCATTTAATTCTCAAAAGAAGCCTGCAAGGCAGGTTCTATTATTATCTTCTCCACTTTACAGCTGATAAACCTGAGACAAAGAGAGATTAAGTACTTTGCCCAAGGTCACTTGCTCAAGTTAGTGAATGGAAAGCAAGTATTTGAACCAGGGCTGTCTGACTCTCGCTTGCAACCATGCAACCATGCCATAGTGTAGAAAGATTTTCCCAGCTGTACTGGGGCGTGGGAGCCTAGTTTACATAACAGATAAGGGAGAGGTAGCTCTGGCTGTTTTGACTCAGGATCCCAGAACTCTCTTTGCTGCCTAGGACATCTGTATGGGCCACTGAAGCCCCATAAGGTGTGGTGTGAAATTGCTATTCTGTGGGACATTCCAGTGCTCTTCCTGGTCCTGTGCTAAGAGGCCTCCCAGGCTACCACAAGTAGAGATAAAATTACATCCCACAAAACTTCAAACCAATAGGGAGAAAAGCAGTAAAGGGCGTGACATAATAGGAAAAACTCCTGATGACCCTGAGCTTTGTTGCCTCACCCATCGTGAGCTTCATTCCCTCGGATGTGAAGTGGGCATAATGCTGTCACCTTCCCAGTGTGGCATGTGGGTGAAATGAAATGATGCATGCTCTGCACATAGTGCCTTAATATGTGCCCACAGTGCAAGTCGCTCAGTCATGTCCGACTCTTTGTGAGCCCGTGGACTATACAGCCCATGGAGCTCTCCAGGCCAGATTACTGGAGTGGGTAGCTTTTCCCTTCTCCAGGGGCTCTTCCCAACCCAGGGATTGAACCCAGATCTCCCACATTGCAGGCAGATTCTTTACCAGCTGAGCCACAAGGGAAGCCCAAGAATACTGGTGTGGGTAACCTATCCCTTCTCCAGTGGATCTTTCCAACTCAGGAGTCAAACCAGGTTCTCCTGCATTGCAGGCAGATTCTTTACCAACTGAGCTATCAGGGAAACTCCAAGTGCCCATAAGAGCATATAATAAATGCCAGATGGTGGTGTAACAGTGGAGGAAGACTTGTGAGTGCATGCTCAATCACTCAAACATATTCAACTCTTTGTAACTGCATGGACTGTAGCCCACCAGGCTCCTCTTTCCATGAGATTTTCCATGCAAGAGTACTGGAGTGGACTGCCATTTCCTCCTCCGGGGGATCTTCCTGACACAGGTCTCCCATGGCTCCTGCATTGGAAGGCAGATTCTTTACTGCTGAGACACCTGGAAAGCCCCCAGAAGAAGGAAGAAGCCTCAGAAGATCCTAATTTTCTAGCTCCATTGGATGGCAACTCCTTTTCTCTGTCTCTTCTGGCAGAGTAAAATGATAAGAAAAGGAATTAGATAGATTTGAATTAGAATGTCAACTATGCTATTACCTATAATAACCGAGTGACCTTGGGCAAGTCATTTAACCTCTCTGAGCTTCCCTTACTACTTACCTAAATGTGGAGAATATTTCTTAACTTATGTTGTAAAAGTCAAAGTAAATGAAGAGTACATAACCATGTTCCTTCCTTTCCTGTTTCCAGGGGCCTTAGGGTTTTGCAAGAAGAGATGACAGCCCCCAACCCCCATGAAATCCACAGATGCTGCCTTAGGACAAAGTTTCCCCAGTCATTCTTCCCCCCAAGGGCTTACAGTTCTCTCCTTCCCAACAGGCTCCAAGACCTGCTAGCTTCAGCTCCTCTGCTGTGGGATAACCTCCTCCTGGTTATTTATCTCCAAACAGCAAGGGGAAAAGAGCAGGTCACCTCCTGCCATAAGCAGACTATCCTTAAACAGAGAAATCACTCCTCTAGGCAGCACAGATAAAGAAAGATTTGGGGTCCTACATGAATAATCCGGGCTCCAGAGAAGTGGGGAGCACCACACTCGATCATCAGTTGGCATCACTGGGATTCCTGAAAAAATGACACGTGAGAGGAGGCTTTGGGGGGCCAGGGAGACAATTTACTAGTCGGCCATGCCATCTAAATAATGCCCAAATGTCAGGCTCCCAGAGGGGCAGCCCGGCAGATCCACAATGGCGAGTGGAGTTACCTGTCACATCAGCCTTTGCCACAACCACAAGGTTTGACTCACTTCTCCTCCTTGGGTTTTTCACTCCAGAGTGTATGTCTGTGCTGGGCCTGGCACTGAGCATGGGTGGCATGGAGCTGAATCAATCAGGATCCTGCCTAGGAAGAGTGCTCAGAGGCGGTGGACATGTGCACAAACTGTCGCACGTAATAATCACTGTGCTGAGTGCTGAGTGTTAATTCACTTCATCTAGACCACTGCACTGTAGTCAGTGCAATTACGATCCCCATTTCACTAACATGGAAAGTGAGATACAAAGGTTTAGTGACTTGCCCAAGATTAACATCAGCACATAGCAGAGGCAAAAACAGAAACCAGACAGTATAGCTCTGAGACTCCTCACCAAAAAACTAACAGGGCCACACAGGCTTTATATTCTATCATTTTCTGAGAAAACAATAGAATGGGAAAGATGAGAGATCCCCTCAATAAAAACAGAGAATACCAAGGGAACATTTCATGCAAAGAACAGTGGAAAATTCTTTAAGAGATGGGAATACCAGACCATCTTACATACCTCCTGAGAAATCCGTATGCAGGTCAAGAAGCAACAGGTAGAACCAGACATGAAGCAGTGGACTGGTTCCAACTTGGGAAAAGAATACGTCAAGGCTGTGTATTGTCACCCTGCTTATTTAACTTATATGCAGAGTACATCATGTGAAATGCAGGGCTGGATGAAGCACAAGCTGGAATCAAGATTACCAGGAAAAATATCAATAGCCTCAGATATGCAGATGACACCACCCTTATTGCAGAAAGCAAAAGGAACTAAATAGCCTCTTGATGGAAACAAAAGAGGAGAGTGAAAAAACTGGCTTAAAACTCAACATTCAAAGAAACTGAGATCATGGCACCTAGTCCCATCACTTCATGGGAAATAGATGAGGAAACAATGGAAACAGTGGCAGACTTTATTTTCTCAGGCTCCAAAATCACTACAGATAGTGACTGCAGCCATGAATTAAAAGACACTTGCTCCTTGCAAGAAAAGCTATGACCAACCTAGACAGCATATTAAAAAGCAGAGGTATCACTTTGCTGACAAAGGTGCATATAGTCAGAGCTATGGTTTTTCCAGTCATTATGTATGGATGTGAGAATTGGACAATAAAGATAGCTGAGAGTCAAAGAATTGATGCTTTTGAACTGTGGTGTTGGAGAAGACTCTTGAGAGTCCCTTGGACTGCAAGGAGATCAAACCAGTCAATCCTAAAGGAAATTAACCTTGATTATTCATTGGAAGGACTGATGCTGAAGTTGATGCTCCAAGACTTTGGCCACCTGATGCAAAGAATGGACTCATTGGAAAAGTCTCTGATGCTGGGAAAGATTGAAGGTGGGAGGAAAATGAGATGGTTGGATGACATCACTGCCTCAAGAGATAGGAGTTTGAGCAAGCTCCGGGAGTTGGTGATGGGCAGGGAAGCCTGGTGTTCTGCAGTCCATTGGGTCGCAGAGTCAGACATCACAGAGCGACTGAACTGAACTGAATGCAGCCTTTGGGATAAAGTGCTCAAGGCAGTGCACAAAGAAAACCTGGGCAGACTTCTCAGATCCCATATTGTTTGGACTGATAGGGATGCAGGAGCGTGGGCATTCAGACAGAAGAAACAGCATGAGTAAACGCACAGGGGATACACCGTGGGCTCAGAAAATGGACAGGCTGTACCCCACCTCATGTGCCAGTGGGAAAGTCCTGGAGGAGAAGGTTGGTGGGAAGGGGCTCAAGCACCAGTGGAGAAGGAAATTGCAACCCACTCCACTATTCTTGCCTGGAAAATTCCATGGACAGAGGAGCCTGGAGGGCTACCGTCCTTGGGGTTACAAAGAGTTAGATATGACTGAGCGACCGAACACAAGCATGAGTACAAGAGTAGTTTTGAGGCCACTGGGGTTTTAGAGCAGGAGAGAGACCTGCTCAGGTCTGTGTTTTGGGGGCTCAGGTGGTAACATGTGCAGAGCAGCAAGGCAGGGGCTGAGCCCCAGGAAGAGGGCTGGAGAGGAGGGTGCAGGCACTTAAAGACGAGTCTGTAGAATTTGAGAAAGAAAGGGGAAAATGGAGGAAAAAGATGAAACTCAAAGAAAAGTAAAGGAGGGTGAGGTAGAGAAAAGCAAGGAGAAGAAGAAAGAAGGGGGGAAAGGAAAGATACAACTCTGGCCAGGACCCAAGACACATCCTTCTCTCAGCCTTTCCGCTGAGTGTGAGGCTCACGAGTCTGGTGAGAGACACACCCAGAGATGACAAGAGGGGCTTCTGGCCATGAGATTATGTAACATTGGAGCTGCTGGTAAGAAGGATGCACCCTTTAAATGTGTTCATATATGGTTACATTGAAAGAGAGCATCAGTTTGGTGCCCTCTGATGCTTGCTAACTGTTCTCTCTAACAGAGTGTCCTTGGGCCCATAACCTTTGGTGGGCAATGGTAAAAAGCTACATTGAGAACATTACCTTTAAAAAGCTACATTGAGAACATCACCTTGCTTTTGTTTTTGTCTTGGAGTCAGATATGACAAACCCCACAAAACTGGTGCCCGATTGACCAAAGCACTGGTTTTCCATCCTGGCTGCACTTTAGAACCATCTGGGAGTTTAAAAATCCTAATGTCCAGACTGCTCCACCACAGACTTTGGTTTGATGGGGCCAAAGCATCAAATTTTTCTAAACTCTTGAAGTGTTTGTAAAAAGAAGCCACAGCTGAGAACCAGTGGCCAAAGTCTTGAAAACATCCCATTATCTTATTTAAATCATCACCTATGTGTCATTACTCTGAGGATGGAGACAAAAGTCCCTACCTCACACCATTGCTGAGGACCAGGAATCTGACCAATATTTGTAGTTCAGGTTCAGCTCTTCTATGATCATGCCCTATCCACAACCTTCATTCCAGTGCCAGGGCTGGACTCAGGCCCAGAATCATAGCTCTGAAAACTCCTGCAAGATCTGCCTCCACCAAGATTGTGTCAAAGCTTCCCCACATGAAGACACATCCACTTTTAAGCTTTTCCTCCTAAGACATGCAGTTTTCTGAGTAACAAATGCAGCCCTAGGCCTGGTAACATTCCGATTCAACCAGCCTTGCTGAGGAGACAGGGGAATCCTGTGTCATTTTCTCAGCCCAGCCCAGCCCATCCATCCTCAGTGGAGGGAAGCAGAGTCTTTTAATTAAGCCCCACATTGGTGCCAAGTGCTTCCAAAACATCGTGTGGGAGGAGTCTCTGAAGTGTGAGACAAGTTGACAAGGTGGAGGTCGTGATGGATCTTTCCACACCAGATTCAATTTGCCTCTAACGACTTGTGATCCAGCCAGCATCAATCCAGACTAGAAGGGGCCCCCGTGATGCATGTGTTTTCTCTGCAAACAGAGCTAAGGCTTCACTCAAAGGAATTCCTAAGAATGCCATTGCCTGGGACACATTAATCTGCAAAACAGGAACTACATCCTTTAATGCCTTGAGGGGCCATATGAGAATCATCCATGAATGAAGCTTGCCAGGGTGGGTGCGGCAGGGAGTAGCAGAGACTGTGGCAAATAAGAAGGGAAATGCCAAGGAGAAAGCTGATAGTGGGCTCCAGTCACCTGCTGCCCTGGAGGAACTGGGCCCAGTGTAGCCTAGTCTTCTGATTTTTTTAGGAGCCCATTTCACTCAGAGTAAAAGCTGAAGTCCCAGCAAAAGCTTTAAAGACTCTCATGATCTGCTCCTCTTCCCCTGTTGCCACCATTTCTGTGTCCTCATTTCCTGTCACTCCCACCCCACTTGCTCTGTCCCATGCATGCTGTCATTCTGCTGATTCTGAAACACACCAGCCACACTCTCATCTCCGCGCCTTTGCACATGCTCCCTGACAAGCTCTTGCCCCAGACATCCCCATGGCTCATTCCCTCACTGCCTTCAGGTGTTGCTTGCTCTAATCTACACTCTCTTAATGAGGTTCACTCCAACTAACTACCCTCTTCCTATCTGCCTTCCTCATACCCCAGCCCTCCAGGACCTTCTTCTTTACTCTGCTTCATATTCTTTCTTATAGCATCTATCACCTCTCACTTCTATTGCCCACAAAGGCAGATCTTATTTTATTTACTGCTATATCCTAATTACCTGGAGCCATGCCTGGCATGTAATGAGTGCTCAATAAACATTTGTTCAATGGGTAACTGAAATCTGCTGTTATGAACTAAAATTATGGTGAAACCCATACATTGAAGCCCTAACCCCTAATGTGACCATATTTGGAGACAGGGCTATTTAAGGCAGTAACCAAGGTTTAATGAGGTCATAAGGATGACCCTAATCCAATTGGACTGATGTCCCTATAAGAAGAGGAGCAGATACCATGTGCAGAGAAAAGGTCACGTGAGGACATAGCACGAAGGCAGCCTTCTGCCAGCAAAGGAGAGCGGCTGCCTCAGAAACCAACCCGCTGACACCTTGATCTTGGACTCGCAGCCTCTAGAACTGCCAGATAATAAATTGCTCTCGTTTAAATCACCCAGTGTATGGTATTTTGTTATGCCAGCCCAAGCAAACTAATACATCTGGACACCTGGATTTTTATGTGAAACCTCCTAATTCATAAAGGCTGTCCAGTGTTTCAAATTTTTAAAATAAATTTAAAAGATCTTTCTGTAGGGCATATCTATAAGCCAGACACTGGATATGTGCCTCTAGGTTGTG
This sequence comes from Neotragus pygmaeus, assembly GCA_006410875.1. Lineage (NCBI taxonomy): Eukaryota > Metazoa > Chordata > Mammalia > Artiodactyla > Bovidae > Neotragus > Neotragus pygmaeus. Next base: position 1,052,813 of record SJYV01034234.1, on the reverse strand, counting down.
ACGTCAGGCTCGCTGAAGTCATGTGTTCAAAGGAGGATTCATATCCCACTTTAGGTCACCTGTGTTCATTCAGCATCACTCAGCTAGGACAAGGAAAGTTGAGGGCTTTGTCACCTTCCTCTCACCCTGCCCCTGCGCAATGCACCAGAGCCAAAGAGCTCTGAACTGATAATCTGATCATGCTCCCCCATTCCTGAATTCTCCTATAGCCCCCTATTTCTCGTGCAGCAATGCCCTATCTCCTTAGAGGAACGTAGTCAGCCCCTCATAATCTGCCCTGTGCTCATCTCTCCCCAACCCTTCCCCACTCTGTGTACCAGCTACGATGAACCAAACCTGTTCCCCAAAGGGAAGGGAAATGTTTTCTCCCTTGTTCAGGCCTTCCTGCATGCTATTCACTCCATCTGAGATTACTTCCTCTGCCCCTCCCTCTTCACCGAGCTACTTCCTATTGTTGCAGCTTAAGCACCATCTCCACCAGGAAGCCCTCTTAGATCTCCTTGTTTCTGCCTACAGCATTCCTATGCTTTGGTTATACACAGCCATGATTTTTCTTTGAGGAACTATTCTACCCCACTGCACGCACTTTGGTGAGTGTGGCAGAAAATAGCTAGATATTTCCCCTATATATGTCCTCTTCCTTGATATAAGGGGAGACTACATTCTCTAGTCTCCTTTGCTATGAAGTTGAACCCATATCACTATGTTCTGTCAGTGGAAGGTATAGGGCATTGATAAATGCCACCTTCAAGTATAACCCCCCCAAAAAAACCCAAGTTGCACCCACATTCTCTTTCCCCCTTCTATAGCAACCATTAAGGTGCCATGTTGAAGGTGGCAGGGTCACATGACAGAGGTGGGCAGGATCCCTGAATTGCTGCTTAGAAGAGAACCACCAGGAGAGCTACCCAGTTTTTACCCAGACCAAGATATGAGTAAGAAATAAGCCTTTACTGTTTAAGAAACTGAGACCTGGGGCTGGGGGTGGTGTTACGGGGTGGTTACTGTAGCACAGCTAGCCTTTCTTGATTATTACAGTGCAAGTGTCAACCAAAGCAGACTGCTGCTCCCATTTGATTCAAACCTATGGGACTCTCTCTGGATACAGAGAAATAGAAAAGCCTTGATTCTAATTCATCCAGCCAAGTTTCCCTGAAGAGGCTGCCCAGCGGTTCCTGCTTCCTGGAACCTCTGACGGAACCTGGGTTCTGTTCTTTGAAAGTCTGGGCAACATGACTCTGAATTCTCATCCCCATCATCCCAACTCTGATCCTACTCTGATCTCTGGGACTTACTCCCTAAACCTGGCCTCCCTGCCATTTACCTGTCTGCCAAACCTAGAGATTCTGCACCCTGCGTGACCTTAGATAGGCAATTTGGCTCCAGATCCCAAATTCTTAACTATTGGGTTATATATGAGTTTGTTCTCATCTTGTAACTTTTAAAGATTTGTAAATGGATTTGGAAGGAAGCTGACAAAAAGAGCTCTCTGGCCATGTTGAATCACTGTATCATGGACTGGATGTAGACATGGCCTTCCTGGTGTGATTGAGGCATCTTTTAAGGGCCAGTGTTGTAGACTGGGCTCTGAGTGGCTGGGGGAATAGAGGCTTGAAGGATGAAGGCCATGCCTACATCCAGTCCATGACACAGTGATTCAATATGGCCAGAGAGCTCTTTTTGCCAGCTCCCTTCCAAATCCACTTACAAATCTTTAAAAGTTCCAAGATGAGAACAAACTCATATATAACCCAATTGTTAAGAATTTGGAATCTGGAGCCAGATTGCCTTTAAATTCAATCCCCAGTACTCACTAGCAAATGACCTTGGACATAACTCTCAGAGCTCTAATTTCCTTATTTGTACAATGGGCCTAATAACAGCACCAAGATTTTTATGCAGATTTAATGAATTCATGGGCTTCCAATGTTCCACTACTGGTAAACAGTCCACTTGCCAATGCAGGAGATGCAAGAGGTGCCGGTGGGAGGGGAAGATCCCCTAAGTAGGAAATGTCAACCAGTTCCAGGATTCTTGCCTGGAAAATTCCATGGACTGAGGAGCCTGGTGGTCTACAGTCAGTCCATGGTGTCAGGTGTCACAAAGAGTCAGACCCAACTGTGCACAAACATTTGAGCAGCCACTGGGTTGCATGTTCTGTGACTCAGAGGCAAGGAGCCAATAGATTAATATATGTAAAGTACTTAGAATAGACTCTGGTACAGAGAAAGCACTCAGTGAGTATGAGTGGTTCTTGCTTTGTGCCACATACTAACCATGCTTTCTCATTTAATCCTGTCATAAATGATATTATATTCTCCTGCTTATATTCTCCTGAAGGGAACTAGGGTTAATCACAGGTGTATAATTGGCCATGGATTAGACAGCTTATCAGGGATATGGCCAAGATCCAAGCCTTATCTTTCTGCCCTGCTCTACTACTTTGCTTCTCCAGAACTAGTAATCAAAGAAAGCCAAGGTTTATTCAGTTCAGTTTAATTCAGTTGCTCAGTCATGTCTGACTCTTTGGGACCCCACTAATCACAGCACACCAGTCCTCCCTGTCCATCACCAACTCCCAGAGTTCACTCAGACTCACATCCATCGAGTCAGTGATGCCATCCAGCCATCTCATCCTCTGTTGTCCCCTTCTCCTCCTGCCCCCAATCCCTCCCAGCATCAGAGTCTTTGCCAATGAGTCAAGTCTTTGCATGAGGTGGCCAAAGTTTTGGAGTTTCAGCTTTAGCATCAGTCCTTCCAAAAAACACTCAGGACTGATCTCCTTTAGGATGGACTGGTGGGATCTCCTTGCAGCCCAAGTGACTCTCAAGAGTCTTCTCCAACACCACAGTTCAAAAGCATCAATTCTTCTATGCTCAGCTTTCTTCACAGTGCAACTCTCACATCCATACATGACCACTGGAAAAACCATAGCCTTGACTAGATGGACCTTTGTTGGCAAAGTAATATTTCTGCTTTTTAATATGCTATCTAGGTTGGTCATAACTTTCCTTCCAAGGTTTATTAAACATCCATTAATGTTTCAGGAACCAAGCTTGATGCTTATGAATATACAGTTTCAATTATCTCCCAACAGTCCTCTAAAGTCTGATACATCATCCTCAACTAGCACATGAAGAAATTGACTCTCAGAGAGGTTAAATCAAGCACTGAAGGTCATGGTGGTAATAAGAGCAATTGGTCTTTAAATCCAGGTCAGTTTGACTTCAAATGCTCACTTCACTGTGTCTCACTTCCTCTTGTAATAATTAAAGTTATTTGTTGAACTTTCTTTTATGTCCTGGGCAAAGTACAACTGTCATAGCATCCTTTGTGCAGGGCATGTCATCCTCAGGAAACTGAGGCTCGAGGAGCTAAATGTGCAGCTCCTAAGTGGTAGAGGCATGACTGGAACTTGGATCTGCAGTCTATCCAGTGATCGTCCTGTCCCAATGACATCGAGCTGCAGAGGCTACAGGCCTCCTGCAATGATGAAATTATCACAACCTCCTCCCTGGTCATTTGGTGGCTGTGCCATTGATTTGGATGTTTTTACTGTAATTCAGAATTCTTAATACTTTGACCAAAATTGAAGTTTCCCTGCATGTGATAAAAAAGGATTGGTTCAGCAAATGAAGGATGAAAATAAGATTATAGGCTCTTGTTGGCATATGCAAGGCATGTATTCTTACAAAAGCCTATACATCTGAAAATTGCATCTTTTTAAAGAAACAGTCCTCCAGAACAGTTGGGAAAGGACTTCGGGGTCCCAATTTCAGTAGACGATTAATGACCTATAAAATGCTAACATCAGAAGCTGGTGAGGCTAGTTGAGTCCATCCCACAGATAAAAGATACTGCCAACCCCAAATCCCTGGGTCCCCTTGGAAGGATGGCAAAGCTAACTCCCAGACTGAGGTCAGCTTCTCCCAGATAGGGCTATCAAAGACTTTGGGGAATCCGAGCTTTCCCACATAATAGATTACTTAGAACGCTTTCTTCAAAGAGGCAAGAACAAATCACAGATTGTTAATGAAACCAAAGTAAAATGTGCAGTGAGATAAATCTCCTGGACTTTCCAATTACATGAGCCAACAGCGCCTCTGGATAGAGAATAAAAACCCAAGGGTGCAGAAGGGAAGATGGCCGGGGCCGGGGCTGTGCATTCCCTGGCAATGCCCTTGCATTATGGAAACCTTGATATTCTGCACACGGGTGTAGTAATATCACAGAAAAGCTGAGGGGAAAGCTCCTGCTGTTTCAGCATCACATAACAGAAGTAAACCAAGAAAGCCTTGAAAGCCTTGATGCTTTGCCTTCTTAAGGAGACCTACTGTTTTAATTCATGTTAGCATATTAATTGCCTTTATGCAGCTGGGTGCTGCTAATTACAAATGAATGGTGTTTATTCATTATAGAAGACCCAGCAGGAAATTCTCTCTACTTAGCAACACTATGTTAATTTGAGTTTGGTTTTCAAAGGTTATAAAACTGCTTTGAATTAAAAGGGTATTTGCTGTTGTTGTTGTTGTTTTATTTTTTTAAGAGACAGTTGTTTCCCCTTTTCTCCTTCACCTAATTGCAAGAAAGTTCTGAGTAAAGAGCTTCTGGTCATACCTCAGTTGCCACACTTGCTGCTTCAATGATGAATGAGATCAAATTTTCCTAGTGAGCAGGTAATGGTGTTAACAGCTGCTGCCAATGCACAAGGCACAGCCCACCCTCTTTGCCTCTTTCCCTCTTTATTTGTTTTTCCAAATAGCAGCCCTTCAGCATTGCAGTCCCATCTCTCCTCTCTATCTACAAGTGGGAACCACCCTTCCCTACTAGTCAGAATTTTTGTTTGTGTTCCTTGCCTGCATGCTCCAGCCTGGGTGGTAAGTCTAACTGACCTTCCCTTGACCAACTAGCTTGCCTTTAAGTTAGGGATTAAGGAACTAGGAACCCCCAATTTGTGTTCTCATTCCAATTTTTATCTGAGAACCCTGAATTTGGGGGAGGAGATGAGCCGAGTGCTTTTATATATTCAAAGCATCATTTCTCATTTGGCTGGTGATGCTCATGTACAGTATCCTCTGGACAGAGCATGCAAGAGCTAGTGGAAGTGTGGCTCCCTGAACCTCTCTTGAAGTCTATAATTTAGATATTTCCATATTACCTTTGCCATGATTAGTCTGAAGTCTTGAAGATTGAACTTGTATGTTTATCTCCCCCATGGAAATCCCATTTTCCTTCTACAACAATCCTGAAAGCTGTACTATTATTATTCCCTTTTTTCAGTTAAAGAAATTGTATCTCAGAGAGGTCGAACAGTTTGCCCAAAGTCACACAACCAGTACAATGTGAAAGTAGAAACTGAATATACTGACTCCAGAACTCTGAATCACTTCTTCCCAGGGACCTATCAAAAACTCAGGGCTTTTTCATGGAAAGGATGGAGAGATGGAGAAAATACAAACTCACACCTGGGTAACCTTACAGCAAGGTCTTCCAAGCTTTCTGGGGCATCAGCTGCAAACTGAGAGATGGCATTACTCTAGACCAAAGAATTTTAGAAGCTCAGTTTTTAAAAATCATTAAAATGTAATCCATCAAACTATTGAGGAGTTGCAGTTGCTGATAGGATGAGATCTAAGCCTGGACTTGCTCATTATCATCTTACCACCANACTGACTCCAGAACTCTGAATCACTTCTTCCCAGGGACCTATCAAAAACTCAGGGCTTTTTCATGGAAAGGATGGAGAGATGGAGAAAATACAAACTCACACCTGGGTAACCTTACAGCAAGGTCTTCCAAGCTTTCTGGGGCATCAGCTGCAAACTGAGAGATGGCATTACTCTAGACCAAAGAATTTTAGAAGCTCAGTTTTTAAAAATCATTAAAATGTAATCCATCAAACTATTGAGGAGTTGCAGTTGCTGATAGGATGAGATCTAAGCCTGGACTTGCTCATTATCATCTTACCACCATGAGGGAAGAAACTGAAGACCACATTGAAGAGAGAAGATCTCAGATGAGGGGAGAGAGTGAAACTAAATGATCTCACCATTCAAGCCCCCAGATCTAACCATACCTGTATGTTCACCACTCTTTAGAAATTTCTTGAATCAATTGCTGTCCAATTCTTCCATGTCCTAGTACTTATAAAAATCAACTATGAACTGTTAAATTTTCTCCTGAACTTTTGCACTTACATGAGCCAATATATCTTCCTTTTCTTATTAAACTATGAGTTGGATTTTTCTGTCATTTGTATCTGCAAGAATCCTGAGCAACTATTAGCTTTATATTGTTGTTGTTATTTTTCTCTTTTTTATTAACATCATTATTCACAGCACATGAATAAATCATTTAAATGTGGATTTAGAGGGCCCTCAAACTTTACCTTATACCAAACACAAAACTTAATTCCAGATGGAACACAGACCTAACCAAACCAAAAAGTTAAAAATATAAAAACTTCTCAAACAAAACATAGGACAACATATTTGAAACTTAATTTAGACAAAGATTCCACAGACAAGACAGAAAAACAATAATCATAAAATGTTTTAAATGACAGATTAAACTTTATTGACACTAAAAACTTCTGTTCTTCAAAAGGCATCATTAAGAACATGAAAAGGCAAGTCGCAGACTGAGAGAAAATATTCACAATACATATATCTAACAAGGAACTTGTATCCAGTATCCATAAACAAGTTATACCACCCATAATTAAAAAAAAAAAAATGTTAATAGTGTTAGGTTGGTAGAACAGGGAAAAGGAGTCCAAAATGGCAGTGGCTACAAGACAAGGAAGGGAAAAGCCCGCGAAAATGAAACAAAACAAGGTCCGAGGACCTCAGGTAAAACAAACACTCCTGGCTGGCCCAATTTACATGGGACAGGCCCAGGGAGAGAGAAACATATAAACAGAGGAGCCAGAGCCAGCTCTCTCTCTCCCCCATGCACTGCAGCACTCTTCTCCTCGTGTCTTTAGATCGACGTGCCCTCACGCCTCGAAGACGGATTTTCCTGCTATCTTCTAAATAAAATAGAGCTGTGACACTGAGCTGTAACACTGATTTGTCTAAGAGCTATAACACGGTCCATTTGAGACCTGAGAGCTATAACACGGTCTATCCAAGACCTGAGAGCTGTGACACGCTGAGGGGGCTTTAATGTCCATCACTCCAAATCTCTGTTGTGATGAGACAAAGAATTGAGGAACATACACTCGTGTGACAATAGCAATAGGCTTAATCATATATTTCATACACAAAAAAGATATTCAAATACCCGACAAGCTATATGAAAAAATGCTCTAGATTATTAATCTTCTTGGAAATGCAAGTTAAATTTGCAATGAAATACCACTTCATACCTACTGGAAAGGCTAGAATTGAAGACTGGTAACCTCAAATAGTGGTGAGTATAATATACCATTGGAACTCTCATACATTATTGGTAAAATGTTAGCAACTTCTGTGGAAAACAGTTTAGCAGTTAGTTAAACACACACTTGAAATGATCCAACAATTTCACTCCTGAGGATGAAAGAGAAACAAAAACCTGTGCCCACAAAAGGGCTTTCATAAGAATGTTCATAGCAGCTCTATTAATAACAACCAAAACCTGAAAATTATCCAAATGTTCATCAAAAACAAATCATAATATATTTCTATAGGATAATAATAGTCATCAATAAAAAAGAGCAAAGAACTGATACATACGATAACATATATGGATCTCAAAAGCATTATGTAGACTGAAAGAAGCCTAGACACAAAAGACTACATGTTGTCTGATTCCATTATGTAAAGTTCTAATGCAGGCAAAATTAAGCTATGGTGGTATAAATTTGCACAATGGGTGTTTGGGCAAGAGTATAGGATGACCCTATTAGGATTCCTTTCTTCCTGAAGAAGATACACGGCATATAACATCACAATAGCAGAAAACAGCAGAGTACTAGCATGAGCATGGAGACTTGGAACTGGAATGCACAGTTCATGTGCATTACCAGACATCACCATGACATGCCAGAGGTGTGACCTTGGGCAAATAACCACCTCTCTGAACTTCCATCTCTTCACCTGCATTGACTTTGCCTACCATATAGGAATGTTCAAAAACTAAATACCATTTTTTTTAATAAGGTAAAATTTTAAAAACAAGATAATTATATTCATGTTGATGTATGGCAAAACCAATACAGTATTGTAAAGTAAAACAAAAAAATAAATAAATAAAATAGATAATCAACAAGGACCTCCTGTATAGCACAGGGAACTCTACTCCATATTCTGTACTAGCCTATATGGGAAAAGAATCTGAAAAAGAATGGATAAATGGATAACGGAAACATTTTACTGTACACCTGAAACTAACACAACATTGTAAATCAGCTATGAACTGTGAACTGTGAAGTTGCTCAGTCGGTCCGACTCTTTGCGACCCCGTGGACTGTAACCTACCAGGCTCCTCCATCCATGGGATTTTCCAGGCAAGAATACTGGAGTGGGTTGCCATTTCCTTCCAATATAAAATAAAAACTAAATTTAAAATAAAATAAAATAAAAATAAGATAAATAAAATATGGTGTAGTAGGGTGAATAGTGTCCCCTCAAAATTTCATATCCACTCAGACCTTGGAATATGACCTTATTTGGAAAGAGGGTCTTTGCAGGTATAATTAGGACAAGGATCAAGATGAGATTATACTGGGTTAGCATGGGCCCTAAATCCAGCGAGAATGTCCGTAAAAGAGACAAAAAAGGACACACAGAGACACAAAGAAGTGATGTGATGATGAAGGCAGACCCTGGAGTGGTGTGTACATCAGCCAAGAAACACCAAGGACAGCCAGCAGCCTCCACAAGCTGGGGGACAGTCGTGGCAGAGTTGGTCTCTCAGAACCTCCAGAAGGAATCAACCCTACAAACACTTGAATTTCAGACTCCTGGCTTCCTAAGTGTGAGAGGATAAATTTCTGTTGTTTTAAGCCACCCAGTTTGTGGTAATGTTATGGAAGCCATAGGGAAAACATATATATAGTAAGGGCCCATGCTCAATAAAAGGATTTTGAAAAATCAGTAAATTGTTCTCCCTGTTAATAAAGAGCAAGGCCCCTCCCTGCCCTATTTTCCTGAGGATCCCAGGTAGCATCTAGCTAGATGTTTGTATTAGTTTCCTGGGGCTGCTATAACAGAGTACCACAAACTGAGTGGCCTCAACAACAGACGTTTATTTTCTTACCATTCTAGGAACTAAAAGTCCAAGGTTAAGGTATCGGTAGGGTTGATTTCTTCTCAGTGTCTCACCTTACTCTGTAGATGGCTGAATTCTCCCTGTGTCTTCATGTCATCCTTTGTATGTGTCTGTACCCAAATTTCTTCTACTTATAAAGATATCCATCATATTGGATTAGGGCCCATTTCCTGTGGCCTGTTTTAACATACTTATCTCACTTAAGGCCCTATCTCTAAAGGCAATCCCATTCTGACATACTAGGAATTAAGACTTCAACATATGAATTTTGAAGGGACACAATACCACTCATAACAATGTTGATAAATATTTTACTGAAGCATCAGAGCCTTGACCTTCAACCTACAGAGACAATTCTATTTACTGAACAAGGACTTACTACTGAGGCTTCCTGTAGCAATCATGGAGGTANCAGTCACTCAGTCGAGTCCGACTCTTTGTGACCCCATGAATCACAGCACACCAGGCCTCCCTGTCCATCACCAACTCCCAGAGTTCACTCAATCTCACGTCCATCGAGTTGGTGATGCCATCCTGCCATCTCATCCTCTGTCATCCCCTTTTCCTCCTGCCCTCAATCCCTCCCAGCATTAAAGTCTTTTCCAGTGAGTCAACTCTTCACATGAGGTGGCCAAATTACTTTATGGCAAATAGATGGGGAAAAAAATGAAAGCAGTGGCAGGCTTTACTTTCTTGGGCTCCAAAATCACTGCAGATAGTGACTGCAGTCATGGAATTAAAAGACTTTACTCCTTGGAAGAACAACTATGACAAACCTAAATAGCATATTGAAAAACAGAGACATCATTTTGCTGCCAAAGTTCCGTCTAGTCAAAGCTATGGTATTTCTAGTAGTCATATATGGATGTGAGAGTTGGACCGTAAAGAAGGCTGAGTGCTGAAGAATTGATGCTTTCTAATTGTGATGCTGGAGAAGACTATTGAGAGTCCCTTGGACTGCAAGGAAATCAAACCAGTCAATCCTAAAGAAAATAAACTTTGAGTATTCATTGGAAGGACTGATGCTGAAGCTGGAGCTTCAATACTTTGGCCATCTGATTGAAGAACTGACTCACTGGAAAAGACCCTGATGCTGGGAAAGATTGAAGGCAGGAGGAGAAGCGGGTGACAGAGGATGAGATGGTNTAAACTTTGAGTATTCATTGGAAGGACTGATGCTGAAGCTGGAGCTTCAATACTTTGGCCATCTGATTGAAGAACTGACTCACTGGAAAAGACCCTGATGCTGGGAAAGATTGAAGGCAGGAGGAGAAGCGGGTGACAGAGGATGAGATGGTTGAATGGCATTATCTACTCAATGGACATGAGTTTGAGCAAACTCAGGGAGATAGTGAAGAACAGGGAAGCCTGGTGTACATCAATCCATGGGTTCGCAAAGGGTTGAGCATAACCCTTGAGTGACTAAACAATGAACAACAAATTGAGAGGAGATTTCACTTGTATGTTGAAATGTAAGAAAGCGCTTCCTTTTCAGAATTATGAAATTTTAAGGAGTGGTGGTTTTAATATGCCTGGGTAGTCCCACTTTGGAAACCTTGCCACCATTAATAAAGAGTTGGATACAACATAGCGACTGAACAACAATGCTCAGATGACCAGCACTCCAGAGCAGCCAGAAACAATGGGATTCCCACCCAGTCCATTCTGCTGCTATTGCTTTGCTGACAGTCCCTGATAGAAATTCTGATTTTAACCGACAGCGTATAGATAAAACAAAAGCTTCCTAAGGAACTCACAAACTGTTAGAGTGATCAATCTGAAGATTAAAACATTGTAGCTCTTTACTCCCCTCTTTGACTAAGAACTCCCACACTTTCTTCCTCACTGGGTTTAGGGAAGTTGTAGTACTATTGAAGTTCACATCTATTAAATCTACACCTTGCATATCTGCATTCCCCATGCAAAGCCCCATTCATTTGGAGGAAAAAGAACAAACTCCTCTTCTAACACATTGTTTAGTACCAAAAAGTTAGTCCTTAATCAAACTGATACATTTATACAACTTTTTAAAGGTCAACTCTCTTTTATATTATCTGAATACACTTATTTTTAAAATAAAACTTTATATCTCTGTGATTATTTTACAGACGTAAAATAAGTGGTGGAAAATCTGTATTACTTGCCAAAAATAATAAGCAAAATAAAGTAAAAATAAGAAATATAATTAAAATCTAAATCAATACTGTGGTTTGCTAAAGGCACCAAAACTGAATGAAGGAAAGGTATTGTATCTTGTTTTTGGTGGTTATTTATAACTGTCAAAATCCATTTAATTGAACACTGAACATTTTAGCATATGTAAATTGTACCACAAAAAAAAAAAAAAAGAAAGAAAGAAAGAAAAATTCTGTTTGTTAATATTTCCTTTCAGCCAGACAGTTCTGGGCCAAGTGTGACAGTGGTTTCTCTTCCTTCTTTTGTCTCCATGGCTGAGCAATCACTTGCTGTTTCTTTTTGACTGACACTTTCTTTATTTGACTCTGTTAACACATTCAGTCAGGTTACATTAACATTCTACAGGCCTAATACCTATTCAGTCTTTTTAAGGTGATTTTTCACATCACTTCTCTGACCCTTTATGAGGTTACCAGTCTCTCTCACAATGGCCTCCAAAAGGCAACTCTACCACAATGATCAAGTTTTAAGGACATGCTTCACTAATAACTTCAATACTAGACTATGATATTATTTCCAGTATATGATTCCCAGGATTAAACAGGACAGTCCAGCATTTTAGCTTATAGTTAGATAAACTTATTAAACTGAACTATATGAAGTTGCCAATGTTTGTTTATTTTTTACAAACAAATTGGTAATTATATATAGCTCTGAAGTAAAACATTCTATACAGTTACTATGAAGTAAGATGACTGTTTCTTTTGAAAAATCAGAAAAACTTAATAGATAAGCACAAATCATTAATTAAATAATTAAATGATTAATTTAATTAAATACATTAAAATTAGTTATATAATTGGTTTTAATATCAAGTATGCAAAATATTTTAAATAGTTTAGGTACATACATTTTCAAGGTGACCCAATATTTTCCTGAAGATCATCTCACAACCAGAGGTGAGCCTTATGTCCTTCATGGGTACATTTCCAATAGTGAGTAGACTGCTAGAAATACAGTAAGTGCTCAAGAAATATCTGCTAAAATAAGCAAATGATCAGGAATCTTGGCCAACAGATCACTCCATTCCCAAAATATATATCCCTGAATTCTTTTGTTTGTAAAAGAAATTTCCAGATTATTTTTGTTGCATTTTTCCATGTTTATACCACACTTAAATCAACTTTCCTGCATATTAATCGCTCAGTCCTGTCCAACTCTTTGTGACTCCATGGACTGCAGCCCACCAGGATCCTCTGTCCACGGAAATCTTCAAGCGAGAATATTGGAGTAGGTTGCCATTCCCTTCTCCAGGGGATCTTCCTGACCCAGGGATCGAACCCAATCCTGCCTTGAGGTTAGATTCTTTACTGTCTGAGCTACCAGGAAAACCCCCTAACCAAGATATACAAATGCACAAGTCCAAAAGGAAAAACCGGGGCTAGCAATAATCCAAGTTTTTAAAATCATGCCCTCTATAGGATAGAATAAAAATCCTCCTCCAGCTCAGAGGATTTTAGGTTTGACAATAACATTAACTTCCAAAAAAGATGACAGAATGCAGCCAAAGTATATCTTCTGCTATGGAATATGTAATTTGCTGGAGACTGTATGACAATCTGCTAAAAGGATGAAGCTCATGGACAAACCTGTTTTCAAAGCTCAGCTTTTCCCTTTTATGGATGTGTGACTTTGAGCAAATTATTTAACTTCCTTGAGTTCAGTAACTCATCTGTAAAATGGGAATGATAATGAATTATTCATTCATTCATCAAATATGAATTGAGTACCTTCACTATTCCAGGCCTTGGGCAAAGCTCTGGGATACAACAGTGAACAAAACAGATCAAAATTCCTGCTCTTATTCAAGAGAGAATAAAAGGCAATAAATTAAGGAAATACATTGTAGAGTGTGTTTGAAGACAGGGAGAATTTCAGGAGGTTGAGATTCTGCATAAGCAAGTAGGGCAAAAACCAAACGACTTTGAGTTACTATTGGCAATGGAATGAATTACATGCACCGATGGACAGCTTACAGCAATCACTTAAATAGATTTAAGAGAGGGTGAACACTAGCTAGATGGGTGGATGCCTGGATAGATCAATATGATGGGTAGACCAGTAGAGTGACAGATGGATGAATCAGAGAGTCAGGCAGACAGACAGACCTAAACAGATTGTCACAAATGGCACCTTGAGTGCTCTGACAGTAGCATCTGCTGCTAGAATAACTGACTGTTGATCTTGCACATCTGGCTCATGAAGCAGGCATCTTACCTTCCTCCCATGCTGGGCCACAGGCATCCTTGCCAAATCATCTCCATCCCTAGGAGTGACTGGAAGAGGCTGCTCCTCTCTCCAGAGTGTAACCACATAAATCTACACTGGGCTTTCATAGCCTCCCACTGCACCAGAATGAGTATAGATTAGGTACCAAAAGCTATTGGAGAAGTGTTGTTGGTCTTCTGGGTATGCCAAGAGCTCTGTGTCCCAGTAGAGAAAGAAAGGTCTATGTCTTTGATGTTTGCAATAGAATGATATCGCATCTAGGATATATTTTGGAAAATTTCAGTGAGGAAAATATAAAAGAAATTTAGGGATTTAGATGAAACAAGCTGGGCAACCTGCTTATAGTTGTTGGGGCTGGGTGTTGGGTATATGGGAGTTCCACATTAATTAAGCTGGAAAGTTTTCATTGAAAAGCAAAAGGTTAAAATAAAATCTTTCTATTTGTTTTCAGAAGGGAAAAAAGCACACACACATATATGCACTTGGTGTATTTTTCCAGCTTTGAGGATTAATTCTGTTTGGCAGACAAAAAGCTATTCTGTTAAATGATTTATGGTGTTCAAAGAGCAATTTGGTTTCATTTAATTGCTACCTTAAATTAACTGCTGCCTGAACATAGAGAGATGATTGTTAGGGCCAGACTGAAGGAAGAGGTGGTAGTGGGCTTCAAGCAGTACTGGGTGGTTTCAAATGTGACCGGCTTAAGGAAAATCACCTACCCCAGGAATGATGCAGAATTCCCAAGTGGAAAGCAAAATCCAGTGATGCCAGTGGCTTGTTTTCACTGCTGTCAACAATCTGGCACCATCTAAGTGAGAAAATAGTTTGAATTCTTTCCCAATTGTTCCTAAAGAGTGCATTTCAGCTATGAAGGAGAATTTTAAATAATTTAGCTTAAACTTACATGCCTTCAACATTCATTCACTACATGTTTATTCAGTATCTACTCAATGGCAAGTGCTGTGCCAGCCATAAGAGATAATATGGTGTTGGGTAACCCAGAGAAGTTCACTGTCCTTACGAGACTTGTAGCCCAGTTGAGAACCCAGAAATCCTCAAAAACTAAGTCCACAATATATTAATAAGTACAGTCCAGTATAATACAAATAATAAGTGCTAAGAGGGAGAAATGCAAAACTCTTGGAGGGTGTCTTAATCCTTTTTGGGCCACAGATGGGTGACTTATCAATAGAAATTTATGTCTCATAGTTCTAGAGAATTGGTCCCACCAAGGTTGAGTGAGTGAAGTCACTCAGTCATGTCTAACCCTTTGCAACCCCATGGACTGTAGGATCAAGCTCCTCTGTCCATGGAATTTTCCAGGCAATAGTACTGGAGTGGATTGCCATTTCGGGAGGGGTATCTTCTAGGTCATATTCACAAACACTGGAAGGGACTAGGGAGCTCTGTGGAGTCTCTTTTCAGTTCAGTTCAGTTCATTTCAGTCGCTCAGTCATGTCTGACTCTTTGTGACCTATGGACTGCAGCATGCCAGGCCTCCCTGTCCATCACCAACTCATGGAGTTTACTCAAATNCTAGGGAGCTCTGTGGAGTCTCTTTTCAGTTCAGTTCAGTTCATTTCAGTCGCTCAGTCATGTCTGACTCTTTGTGACCTATGGACTGCAGCATGCCAGGCCTCCCTGTCCATCACCAACTCATGGAGTTTACTCAAATTCGTGTCCATTGAGTCAGTGATGCCATCCAACCATCTCATCCTCTGTTGTCCCCTTCTCCTCCTGCCTTCAATCTTTCCCAGCATCAGGGTCTTTTCCAGTGGATCAGTTCTTTGGATCAGGTGGCCAAAGTACTGGAGCTTCAACTGAAGCTGAAGCTGAACAGAACCCAGACTAGTACCTTCCAGTGAATAATCAGGACTGATTTCCTTTAGGATGGACTGGTTATATCTCCTTGCTGCCCAAGGAACTCTCAAGAGTCTTCTCCAACCTCATAGTTAAAAAGTGTTAGTTTTTTGGCACTCAGCATTCTTTATAGTCCAACTCTCATATCCATACATGACCACTAAGAAAAACATAGCCTTGACAGGATGGACCTTTGTTGGCAAAGTAATGTCTCTGCTTTTTAATATGTTGTCTAGGTTGGTCATAACTTTTNAGTGTTAGTTTTTTGGCACTCAGCATTCTTTATAGTCCAACTCTCATATCCATACATGACCACTAAGAAAAACATAGCCTTGACAGGATGGACCTTTGTTGGCAAAGTAATGTCTCTGCTTTTTAATATGTTGTCTAGGTTGGTCATAACTTTTCTTCCAAGGAGCAAGTGTCTTTTAAATTCATGGCTGTAGTCACCATCTGCAGTGATTTTGCTGCTGCTGCTAAGTCGCGTCAGTCATGTCCGACTCTGTGCGACCTCATAGATGGAAGCCCACCAGGCTCCTCTGTCCCTGGGATCCTCCAGGCAAGAACACTGGAGTAGGTTGTCATTTCCTTCTCCAATGTATAAAAGTGAAAATGAAGTCACTCAGTCGTGTCCGACTCTTAACGACTCCATGGACTGTAGCCTACGAGGCTCCTCCGCCCATGGGATTTCCCAGGCAAGACTACTGGAGTGGAGTGCCATTGCCTTCTCCACTGCAGTGATTTTGGAGCCCAAAAAAATAAAGTCTGTCATTGTTTCCACTGTTTTCTCACCTGTTTGCCATAAAGTGATGGGACCAGATGCCATGATCTTTGTTTTCTAAATGTTGAGTTTTAAGCCAACTTTTTCACTCTCCACTTTCACTTTCATCAAGATGCTCTTTTGTTCTTCTTTGCTTTCTTCCATAAGTGTAGTGTCAACTGCATATCTGAGGTTATTGAAATTTCTCCCAGCAATCTTGATTCCAGCTTGCGCTTCGTCCAGTCCAGCGTTTCTCATGATGTACTCTGCATATAAGTTGAATAAGCAGGGTGACAATATACAGCCTTGATGTACTCCTTTCCTGATTTGGAACCAGTCTGTTGTTCCATGTCCAGTTCTAACTGTTGCTTCTTGACCTGCATACAGTGTCAAGAAGTCTCTTTTATAAGGGCAGTAATCTCATTTAGGAGTGTTCCAACCTCATGACCTAATCACCTCCCAAACGCACTACCTCCTAACACCATCTCATTGAGGATTTAGGATTCATCATGTCAATTATTCAGACCATAGAAGGGGGCTTTAGCAGAGAGACTCAACATAGTTTAGGAATGAGGAAATTCTCCTTGAAGATATCTCAGTGATTAGTAAGGGCCAGAGGCAGAGAAATCTGTGTGCACAGAGTTCCTGATGTGAAAGATGCAGCCTCGAAACTGAAAGTCTGATGTACTGGAACTTCATACTTGAAGGAGAGAACAGTGTGAGATGAAGCAGAGGTAGATCACACAAGAAGTGTTTAGCCATTTCAAGTACTTGGGTCTGAAGTAAGGAAGGAAGAAAGCTGCAACCCAAAGAGGTTAAAGTGGTTTCCCCAACTCACTCACCCATGGTGAGACTAGAAATCAAAAATAATAAAAGTATACATTGAGAGTTGGACCATAAAGAAGGCTGAGCATGGAAGAATTGATGCTTTCAAACGTGGTGCTAGAGAAAACTCTTGAGAGTCCCTTGAACAGCGAGGAAATCCAACCAATCAATCCTAAAGAGAAATAATTCCTGAATATTCATTGGAAGGACTGAGGCTGAAGCTGAAGCTCCAATATCTTGGCCACCTGATGTGAAGAGCTGACTCACTGGAAAAGACTCTGATGCTGGAAAAGCTTAAATGCAGAAGGAGAAGGGTGCAACAGAAGATGAGATGGTTGGATGGCATCACCAATTCAACAGACATGAGTTTGAGCAGACTCCAAGAGAGATAGTGAAAAACAGGAAAGCCTGCCGTGAGGCAGTTCATGAGGTTGCAAAGAGCTGGACACAACTGAACAACAATCACTGATAAAACCCAGTAAGAATGTACTTGACACTGGTCTAAATGTTCCACAAATAGTAATTCATTTAATCCTGCCAAAAACTCTCTGGAGTATTATCATACCCTTTCAACAGTGAAGAAATTGAAGTACAAAAAGGTTAAATAACTTGTCTAAGATCATTAACTATTAACCAGCAGATCTGTGATTAAAACTCTAGGATATTTGCTGCAGAGCTTCACCTCCTAACCACCTTGCCATCCTACCTCTTAAATCAAAGTGCTTATTACATCTTTACTGAGGATCCACCATGTGTGAAGCACTGTTCCTGGTCCTGGGATAAAGCAGAGACAAAAACAAAATCCCTACTCTTGTGGAGCTTTCCTGGTGGAGAGAAAGCATGACAAACATCACCTACTCAATGGACATGAGTTTGAGCAAGCTCCAGGAGATTGTGAAGGACAGGGAAGCCTAGCGTGCTGCAGTCCATGGAGTTGCAAAGAGTCAGACATGACTGAGTGACTGAACAACAAAACAAATATGTCAGAAGGTTATGAAGGTCATACAGAGAAATAGATCATGGAAGAGGGTAGAAACTGATGGAGGCTCTGGGATAAGCTAATCTAGAGCAGAGATGTAAAGAATTTTTGTGAGCAGGTCAGAGGTTATCCCAGGAAGCAGTGACAGTATCCAGGCTTTGAGGTAGGAAAGTTCCTACTAAATTCAAGGCCCTTCCAAGAAGGCGTTGACCTTGGAGGAGTAAGAGGATGTGGTGGGAGTCTTGGTTTGAAGGTTTCAAGAGGCACATGATGCACAGCCTTGTAAATAAAGGTGAGACTTGGGTTTGCCCTTTGCATAGATGAGGAGCCCCAGGGGCAGAGAGCAGAAGACTGATGGAATGTGCCATGTTTTTAGTTTTATTATTATTTTTTGTGTGTGTCATGTTTTTAAAGCCTCATTCTGCCTTTAAGAAGTGAGGATGGGAGCAGAGAGAACATTTAGAAAGCTGTTGTAACAGTTCAGGGATTCATAATGGCTTGAACCAGGAGACTATGACAGGGAAGATGAGAAGTAGTTAGATTCTGGATGTATTTGAAAGGGACGCCAATAGGACTTGCTGACAAGGCTGTGACCAAGGTTGAGTCAAGAGAAGAGCGAGTTAAGCAGAGAGCACTGAGGTGTTTGGTTTAAACATCTATAAGGAGGAAGCTGCCTTTAACCAAGGGGGAGAAAGAGAGGGAGTGAGAGAAACCTGCAGGAGAGTGAAGTCTCCCTCCTAACATTTGGGGAGGGGCCTAAAGGGTGAAGGAAGGAGAACGAATGAGTCTTCTCACCTGATGGAGATACATGAACTGAGTCATATCAGGTCAAGGCTGTTAACAGGGCTAGAAAAAGAAAAGGCGAAATGATAGGACACAGAAAGATGAACTCCCCAGGTTGGTAGGCGACCGATATGCTACATGAGATCAGTGGAGAAATAACTCCAGAAAGAATGAAGGGATGGACCAAAGCAAAAACAATACCCAGTTGTGGATGTGATTAGTGATAAAAGCAAAGTCCAATGCTGTAAAGAGCAATATTGCATAGGAACCTGGAATGTCAGGTCCATGAATTAAGGCAAATTGGAAGTGGTCAAACAGGAGGTGGCAAGAGTAAACGTCGACATTCTAGGAATCAGCGAACTAAAATGGACCAGAATGGGTGAATTTAACTCAGATGACCAATATATCTACTACTGTGGGCAGGAATCCCTTAGAAGAAATAGGGTAGCCATCATGATCAACAAAAGAGTCCGAAATGCAGTCCTTGGATGCAATCTCAAAAACGACAGAATGATCTCTGTTCATTTCCAAGGCAAACCATTCAATATCACAGTGATCCAAGCCTATGCCCCAACCAGTAGTGCTGAAGAAGCTGAAGTTGAATGGTTCTATGAAGACCTACAAGATCTTTTAGAACTAACACCCAAAAAAGATGTTCTTTTCATTATATGGGACTGGATGCAAAAGTAGGAAGTCAAGAAACACCTAGAGTAACAGGAAAATTTGGCCTTGGAATATGGAATGAAACAGGGCAAAGGCTAGTAGAGTTTTGCCAAGAGAATGCACTGTTCATAGCAAACATCCTCTTCCAACAACACAAGAGAAGACTCTACACATGTACATCATCAGATGGTCAACACCGAAATCAGGTTGATTATACTCTTTGCAGCCAAAGATGGATAAGCTCTATACAGTCAGCAAAAACAAAATTAGGAGCTGACTGTGGCTCAGACCATGAACTCCTTATTACCAAATTCAGACTTAAATTGAAAAAAGTAGGGAAAATTAGACCATTCAGGTATGACCTAAATCAAATCCCTTATGATTATACAATGGAAGTGAGAAATAGATTTAAGGGACTAGATCTGATAGATAGAGTGCCAGATGAACATAGATGGAGGATCATGACATTGTACAGGAGACAGGGATCAAGACCATCCCCATGGAAAAGAAATGCAAAAAAGCAAAATGGCAGTGTGGGGAGGCATTACAAATAGCTGTGAAAAGAAGAGAAGTGAAAAGCAAAGGAGGAAAGGAAAGATATTCCCAGTTGAATGCAGAGTTCCAAAGAATAGCAAGGAGAGATAAGAAAGCCCTCCTCAAGGATCAATGCAAAGAAACAGANTGTGGGGAGGCATTACAAATAGCTGTGAAAAGAAGAGAAGTGAAAAGCAAAGGAGGAAAGGAAAGATATTCCCAGTTGAATGCAGAGTTCCAAAGAATAGCAAGGAGAGATAAGAAAGCCCTCCTCAAGGATCAATGCAAAGAAACAGAGGAAAGCAACAGCATGGGAAAGACTAGAGATCTCTTCAAGAACATTAGAGATACCAAGGGAACATTTCATGCAAAGATGGGCTCGATAAAGGACAGAAATGGTATGGACCTAACAGAAACAGAAGATATTAAGCAGAGGTGGTAAGAATACACAGAA
>SJYV01034234.1:953727-1029000 GCA_006410875.1 Neotragus pygmaeus | reverse complement strand
TCCAAAATCACTGCAGATGGTGATTGCAGCCATGAAATTAAAAGACGCTTACTCCTTGGAAGAGAAGTTATGACCAACCTAGATAGCATATTCAAAAGCAGAGATATTACTTTGTCAACAAAGGTCCGTCTAGTCAAGGCTATGGTTTTTCCAGTGGTCATGTATGGATGTGAGAGCTGGACTGTGAAGAAAGCTGAGTGCCGAAGAATTGATGCTTTTGAACTGTGGTGTTGGAGAAGACTCTTTTGAGTCCCTTGGACTGCAAGGGGATCCAACCAGTCCATCCTAAAGGAGACCAGTCCTGAATATTCATTGGAAGGACTGATGCTGAAGCTGAATCTCCAATACTTTGGCCACCTCACGTGAAGAGTTGATCATTGGAAAAGACCCCAATGCTGGGAGGGATTGGGGGCAGGAGGAAAAGAGGAAGACAGAGGATGAGATGGTTTGATGGCTTCACCGACTCTATGCACATGAATTTGGGTGAACTCCGGGAGTTGGTAATGGACAGGGAGGCCTGCCGTGCTGCGATTCACGGGGTCATAAAGAGTCGGACACGACTGAGCGACTGAACTGAACTGAACTGAAAGAACAAGGGATTAGGATTAATAAGAAAGGATGAGGAAGCAGTGATTTGTAGGAATCCTTGTGCCAAAGCGCCTGCAAGGGTATTTCACCTAGAGTTATTTAAAGAGGTAGGGTACTGGACATTTGGCATTCTGTACTGAAGGAAGAGGAAGAAACAAGGAAGCAGAGATAGCATCACAGCAACCAGGCAGGTAAAGATGCAGAGTGAGGCCTGGCTTTGACACGTGAATGGGACTGTCCATGTCCCCAGTGACCATCAGATGAAGTTTCCAGTGTCCAGCTTTCAGCCCTGCCCAGAGAGTGGATGGGAGGACATGTTCTTTTTGAATTTCTCAGGAAGACACATTAAGATTAATGGAGAAACACAGATGGTGCAACAGGAGCAACAAGCCACCCCTTTCCCANAAGTTTCCAGTGTCCAGCTTTCAGCCCTGCCCAGAGAGTGGATGGGAGGACATGTTCTTTTTGAATTTCTCAGGAAGACACATTAAGATTAATGGAGAAACACAGATGGTGCAACAGGAGCAACAAGCCACCCCTTTCCCAGCCCGGCTGTTTGGATGGTAAATTATTGATGGAGGCTGAGTAAGTGGAACCTGGGGGGGTGCAATTCACTTTAGTGATGTCTCAAGAACTTTCTCAGACACACGTGATTCAGAGAAGATGTGAACAGTCCCCCTTTACTGTGGATCCCCACACCTCTTTCTACTCAGCCCTACTCCACCCTACTGCTACCCTGGGCTAGACCACAGGCTTTGGTGGAACTGAGAAGGGGTGACAGGGACCCATGGGGAAAGCCATTCTTCCACCTGCTAGGCATGTGACTACATGGACTGACACTCATAGGAGCTCCTCACAGGGTGCTTGTGACATTGAGTGAGTTAAGTTACGGAGAGCATGTGGAGCAGGGGTTGGCATGAACTAAATACTCCATAAAAATTAATTGTAGTTAGTATTATTCAGTTCTGCATCCACTGAGCTGAGTATACAGCCCAGCACATGACTAGACTTCAGTAAATAGTTGTTTAATAGAATTTGATGTCACCAGCATCATCTTCATCATCATCATCAACAACATCACTGAGTCTTTACAGTGTCCAGTTCTTTGCAAAGTAGTTTATAGACACTTGAGTGTCTTGGGTTCAAGGATCTAAGGGATGTGTCAGGCACCACTTTTTCTCAGAAACTCAGGCATCACTTTTAAAAGATTTTGGTCTTGCAGTTCGATATGGAGGATGGCAAAGCAAAGCAGAAAGAATAAACTGAGAAGAGGTTATCCTGAGCACAAAGTTGAGCTTTTTGATGTGTTTGGGGGATGAGATGTGTTCATACTACACTCTTTAATTTTTAAATTGGAGCTAGGAGTTAGTCAATGTCAGTTAATTAGTTAGTTTTACTTCAGGATTGATGTCTTTCTATCCTTCCTTTCTACCTCACCCCACCTTTTCTCTTCCCTCATTTCTTTCTTTCATTCTCTACTTCTTTCCTCCTTTTCAGAAAAGAAAGACCAAGGGCTAACGAACCATAAGATATAGCTCAGGTCAACACACAGACGAATTGGTACACCAAACACCAATTCCACAACAGCCAATTCCCTGAATGCTAATTTTTGAAATTTCCCACTCAGCAATTGACTTTGCTTGAATTTACCTAAATCTTTGAGGTATAGCTGAAGATAAGAAAGAGACAAGTGCAGGCAATGGGGCCCTTGGAGAGCATGAGCTATCAAGTATTGCTTAGAGAGTTGCTCAATAAGAGGTACCTGTGACTGAGAGGTGGTGGTGGGGATTTGTCCCCAATAGGCCCAAAGGGGACTGGCTATCACAGGCTTTAAATATTTAGGAATAATTCTTTTTGAAAGAAGAAATCCTCAAGCAAAAACTGGAGACTGGACACCACCTCAGAAACCATCCAAATATGACAAGAAAACCAGTGTGAATTCATTAAGTCCCAAGCTCTGAAAGAGGAGGTGGGCTACAACACAGAGGTGGATTCTCCCCCAGAATAAGGAAAGCAGAGGTTCACAACTTCTACATGGGAGGTTTTTCCCAAATGAACTTAAATTCATGGTTCTTAAATTCCACACAACTAGTATAAGTGTCCAGCATCCAAGTGAAGCATAAGCTATGGAAGTTATCTTCCTTTTCCTCCTATTTTCTGTCTCCACCTTCCACAGATAAGAATTTAACTGAACCCCAAAGATACAGAGATATGTAATTTAGTGATCAGGATTCAGGAAATACCTGCCATGTGACCCTGGCTAAATCACGTAACCCTCAAAGGGTGGTTGTGAATATCAAATTAATATTGAAAGTGCTTAGAAGAGTTCTTGACTCATAGTAAGTGATCAAGGTAGCAGTGATCACTATTCCTATGACTACTACTACCACTGTCATTATCACTATTAACATAGTTGAATGAAACTACTCTAAGATAAACCAGAGTTAAAATTGGGAAGGGGGAGAACTGCAGACTTTAACTTCTTTGAACTCTAATTTAGAAGGAGAATGGGACAAGGCATGATCACTAGGAAGCTGTGCTAGAAACATCACTGGGTATAATCTGAGATGGTCATTGAAAAGAGAATTAATCTTTATCCTCTGTGGTGCAAGGAGACTTCACTTAATGAATGAGTTGTCAGAATTAATGCAAAGAATTCTGGTGGGCTAGAGTTGAACCACCTATTCCTCAGGTTCCAGGAAAACACCCCAGGTTCTGTTAGGAGGGAATTCTCTGGAAAGTACAAGCAGAACTGCCTACTTATGTTTCCAGTCCTCCCCCAAGGAGGAAAACTCTACTCTAGTTGACATTGACTAAGCTTTTTAACCCAAGAATAGAGAAGTCTTTCAAAACTAGACAACATTTCAGAGGTGCATTTCTTCCTCTCTGCTCACATTTCTAGACTCCTCTTCAAAGGGAAAGAGAATTCTTGTCCTGTATCCTATTATTTGCCTGTCATCCAGTCCCACAGGGGGAGAAATCACCAGTCTAACATTCTCTGAGCCAAGCTTTGCTGCAGATCACAACGCTGAAAGGAAAACCGCTTTCTCCCACTCTATGTGACAGATTCAGTATGGTTGGTCCTAGCAGCTCTTCCTTTGCATTTTCTTTGGCTCCCTCTGCAAGGCAGATGAAGGGTGTTACTTCTTAGGGTAGGCTGAATTATATGCTAGCCTCAATCAATAGGGAAGCAGATGCATTCCCTACTCTTTTTTCATTTTCTTTTTCCTTGTGCCTCCATATAGACAGCCAATAGGCAAAGTCAAAGCCAGCCTTCCTGCACTCAGTGTTCTGTGACTCACTTCTACTCAGCTGTCTTCCTCCCTTTTGTTCAGTGTGTGTAAAGGTACACTGTATGATGACCATATGCAGGAAAGTAGAGATAAGAGTACGGATCCAGTTACTTTGCATCTAATTCTTGTGTGCATGCTCAGTTGTGTCCAACTCTCCATGACCCTATAGACTATGAGATTTTCCAGGCAAGAATAGTGGAGTGGGTTGCCAGTTCTTCCTCCAGGATCTTCCTGACCCAGGGATTTAACTTGCATCTCCTGCAAGGACAGGTGGATTCTTTACCACTGAGCCACCTGGGAATCCCTTGTATCTAATGATACATACCCAAAGAGCAACAGTTTGCATTGCTGTATTATATTGTGTGGTAATATTCAGTTCAGTTCAGTCGCTCAGCCGTGTCCAACTCTTTGAGACCCCATGAATCGCAGCATGCCAGGCCTCCCTATCCATCACCAACTCCTGGAGTTTACCCAAATTCATGTCCATCGAGTCAGTGATGCCATCCAGCCAACTCATCTTCTGTCGTCCCCTTCTCCTCCTGCCCCTAATCCTTCCCAGCATCAGAGTCTTTTCCAATGAGTCAACTCTTTGCATGAGGTGGCCAAAGTACTGGAGTTTCAGCTTTAGCATCATTCCTTCCAAAGAAATCCCAGGGCTGATCTCCTTCAGAATGGACTGGTTGGATCTCCTTGCAGTCCAAGGGACTCTCAAGAGTCTTCTCCAGCACCACAGTTCAAAAGCATCAATTCTTCGGCACTCATCCTTCTTCACAGTCCAGTATATTGTATTATATTGCTTATATAATTCCCACTTTGTAGAAGGGAAAACTGACGTCCAGAAGACTTACACATCTTAAATATAGAGGTACGAAGCAGAGCCAGGATTCTGACTAGTCTTCAAATTTTAAATCCTCTTGCCAGTTCATCATGGCTTTTATGCACATACATTGCATATTACCTTAATGCCATAATCACCGTAGAAGAAATGTATATGGATATATCTGTAATACGTGTGTGTAGAAAACTAAAGTATATATGTATATATATGAAAATACAGTATGCATATGTATTATAAGATAAAATCATAAAATATGCCATCCAGTGTCTAGGCGTCTGGAGGATTGTGTGAAAATCAGTCTGTTATCTACCCCCTTGACTCACTGGGCTCAACTCTTCTCACTTCCTGATTCACAGTGAACTCTCAAGACACTAGCCCCTTCCTCTCAGGCTCCCAGCCTAGCAGTCAGGTTCTGAATTCCACCCTCAGGATAGCATAGCCTCTGACGGAGGCTCCCTGGAGTCCTGGATGATCAACTCTGCCGGCAGTTCCAATCAGATCGATCTGAGGGAGAGAGGCCATGCTCAGCCCAGAGTGTGGACGGTGAATAACAGAGCTGAAGGTGGACCCGACTAGGCACGGATAACAGCAGCGGTTGTCACGGAACGGGAAGCTGGAGCTTCCTCCTGCCCAGCGTTCAGGCGGGGAGCTGGGAGGCGGCAAGATCTGTTCGGAGTGTTGAGTGATGGGTGCAATAATGCCGACCAGATCGCCAGATGCTCTGGGGTCGAGTTTGTTTCAATTAACGAATTAATGCTTGTAACGCAGGGACAACGCGTGCACTGCAGTGCCTTGTAACAGAACAAGGCAGCTTTTCTCCCATTAATCCTGAGAAGGATTTTCTCCTCTTCTGGACATGACGGCAGGGGCTGGAGGTGCCAGGGCTGGAAGCAGCATGAGCTCTGAAGTCAGAAACCTGGGCTCTAATGCCAAATGCTTTCATACACAAGCTGCAAGACCTTGGACAAATCACCCCGTTATCCTGGGGCATAGCTTTTGCACTCTTATTTGTATAGAAATAATAACTATTTTATATGACATATATATTATATACTATATATAATATTTATATTACATATAAATTTATATTTGCATATGTATACAGTTGGCCCTCTGTGGCTGCTTATGCAGAATCTGTGGGTATGGAGGGCTGACTAAAGGACTTCAATATCTGTAGATTTTTGGTATCCACAGGGGTCCTGGAACCAATCCCTCAGGGACACTGAGGGACAGCCTACATCATGTCTATATATCTATTCACATACATATGATGTACATAAAGTCATATTTCTATATACTATGTATATGTATGATAGACCTTTATACCCCTCACATCAGGGGGACTGGTGTCAAGATAAAGCAAGACTAACTCTCTAAGATATGGAGATACTCAAGAAGCGATACCTGTTTCCCCTTTGTAGCACTTAGGACAATTGTAATTTTAGGATATATTTATCCTATTTTGTGTCTCCTGTCTGTCTCCCCTGCTGGATTTTGAGATGGATGACAGTAGGAACTTTCTCTGCCTGTGCATCACTCTCCCCAAATCCCCACCAGGGTGGGTGTTCAGTAAATTGTGTGGCTTGAGCAAATGACTAAATGAAGACATTAGTGCCTACCTCCAGGAACTATTGTGGAATTAAGGAGATTGCATGCAGTAGAATGCATTATAAGCCATTAAATGCTATGAAAACAGGAAAGATAGTATTGACACAGTCTGTGAGATGTAGAGGGAATCTGAGACCACTGGGTGGGACAGGGATGAGAAAGAGGAGAATTAGAACTTAGGCAAAGAGTTGGAGGAGATACAGGGAGGAGTCTTTAGGAGGTGACTTAAGGGAATGGAAAGATGAGTGACAGAGAGAGTGACATCATAGCTGGTCCAAGCACTCTGATTCCAAGATGAGATTTCTCCAAGGCTGCGAAGGTAGAAACTGAACAGATCCTGGCATGAACCCCCCAGTTCAACACTTTATATATATATATATATATATATATAAGCCATGAGGTAGAAAAGTGTATATATATATAATTTACTTTTTTGCACATGGTATAAAATTTGGAAGTTATTGTCATTATCCCTTCAGTCTCTGTGGTTTTGGAGAAATAGATCCACAAAGAGCTACTGCACTTTAGAGGTCAGGGTAAAATTAAGAACAACTTGCTTTTCATCTAAAATTTATGCGTTATACACCACCTACTTCCCAAAAGGATTTGAGACAGTTTTACAATAACAGTCATCTTTAAACCATCTGCACAGCCACAAAAAAAATCATGTTTTCAGAGAATCCTTAATGGCACAAGGAAATTCTCAAAATGTAACTTTAAATGAAAAAGAGCAGACAAGATACTTTATTTACTATAATATTGTTACATAATATAAAGATGGATGGGGAAGGGGAGAAGGAAAAGAGAGACTGAGAGAGAAGGAGACAAAACAAGGGACAAGAGAGGAGAAGAGGGAAAAATAAAGTGGAAGGAAGTGTTAGCAACAGTTATTTCCCTCCGTAATGTACTGAGAGACTTCATTGCTAACAGCAAACTTTCCCCCAAGATTATTTTCAAAGGCATTTAGTGTTAATAGCTATGCATTCATAGTTCAAATGTGTATTTTTTGAAATGTAACTAATGTATTAAAACTATATGTGCTGTTTCAATTTCATTTGCCCTGATCCATTTGTCCACTGCCTCTGCCCTGCTCTGTTCAGAGGAGGCTCCTTTGTCCTCTGGCTTTGGGTTGGTTGGGGCCAACAAGGACTTCAGTTAAAACATAGAGGGCAGAGGAGAGAAGGGTAACAGTATTTGCTGCCTTCCCCCTAACCCTTCTGGCCTTGCCCCAACTCTGGAGAAGCTGTGTCCCCCAGTGACTGAGGGTCTGTCAGACAGGCTCTCTTCCAGGGCCCCAGGGCACTTGGGTCCCATTTATACTGTTAGTTTCCCTCTGCTAGTTCCCGCTGTTTTGCAGTCCTTTGCTGCTTCTCTTAACCCTGCCCTCAACTCTATAGCACAAGTCTCTTTATTAAACTATTTTTAGTACTAATTAACGTTTAATGGGCACGAGAGTCCCCTGCAGGGCTAGTTAAAACACAGGTTTCTGCCCACCCCTGCACCCCCACTCCCACCCCTTGAGTCTGATTCAATAGGTCTGGGGTGGAGCCTGAGAAGTTTCATTTCTAACAAGCTCTCAGGTCTCGGGGGTTGCTTATATTGTCAGTCCGGGGACCACACTTTGAGAGGCAGTCTCTTGGTTAACGCTTTGGGTAAATCTTCTACTTCCTGAAAGCTCCTACCAATACTTGATGAGGGCAGTTCAACAGAACTTTTTCCCATGGCGAAAATGCTCTATAATATTCTTCACTCTCCAATGGATTTTTAATTGGAGAACTGGATTTTTAACTTTATTGAGTTTTAATGAATAAAGATAATTAGCTCTGAACTAATAAAAGTCAGTTGGCACTCTCAACATTCTGCCTGGAAATTTCTTTAACCAGATTGACAGGTTCATTAAGTACTATTTCTGTTTCCATGTTACATCAGATAACATTTTGCTAATTGTTCTGGCAGTTCACTATTTAAGTCTCATTTTCTCCTGCCTCCAATACCCTCCAAACTCACCCTTCCAGGCTTCATTAGCAGTCTCCTAAAGGTGCTTCTGGAGAATCCCATGGACAGAGGAGCTTGGTGGGCTACAGTCCATGGGTCGCAAAGAGTCGGACACGACTGAGCGACTTCACTTTCATTTTCACTTTTCAAAGGTGCTTCAGGCCTCCACCTGCTGCCTGGTTCCAAGGTCATTGCTATGCATTTCAGATTTATGTTTCAGCAGCACCCTACTTCAGGCTACTGAGTTCTCCTTCAGTTATATACTGCTGCATAACTAACTACCTGAGTGACTTAAATCAACACCCGTTTTACTATCTTTCCTGATTCTGTGGGTTGACAGGGTTCAGCTGGGTGACTCTTCTGCTCAATGTGGTGTTGGCTCGGGATACACTTGTCTCAATGGGGATGTGACATCCAAGCTGGTTTACTTAGTTGACTGGCAGTTGGGGTCTTCTAGATGCTCACTGGAAGTTGGGGTCTTCTAGATGCTCAATGAGGCTATCGACCAGAGCCTCAATTCTTACCCATGCATCTTCTCTGTATAGTTTGAGCAGGGCCACTGGGTTCCAAGAGGCAAGAAGTAGAAGTAGAAGCGGCTTGGAAATCCCAGGACATCATTTCTGGTGCATTTTAATGGTTAAAGTCAGTCATAAGAACCACAGGGGTTCAAGGGAAATAAGTTTCACCCCGAATGGAAGCAGTAGAATATGCATTAAGGGAGGGGATAGATTCTTGGGCACCTCTTTGGAGAGTAGCTGCCACAGTGTCTCTTCAAGAGTGTCTTTCCACAGCAAAGATGGGCTATGCAGACCTTTGCTTCTCAAATCTCAGGGTTCTTGCAATTCCCTGCAGATTTAGATTCAGTAAATCTAAGTGAGTCCTAAGAGGCTATATCTTCAGGAGGTTGCTAATGCTGCTGAGTCACAGATCATAGTTTGGGTAGGTAGCAAGGATGTAGATTATACAGTGGAGTAGCAGACCTAGATTCAGACCCTTTTCTATTACTATTTTGTGGGTCTTTGAGTAAACTATCTAACACCCTCTAGCCTCAGCTTTCCCATCTGTTAAAATGGAATCGTGGGACAATTGTAACAACCAATAGCAAAAAGTACAATATAGTAGCATTTGAGTCTCTTTGAGTCTCTCACTAGCTGTATGTCTTAGGACATGTCTCCTCATCAAGCTTTAGTTTCTTCACTTAAAATTAAAGTGAGAATGGGAAGGCTACTACCTATGTTGTAGGGTATTTGTCAACATTCAGTGAAAGAAACCTGTAGTTAACTGATGGGGATTATGTGAGAAGTCATAAGAAATATGCCTCCTGCTCAGCCTCATCAAACACTCCCCAGCAAGGGCAGCATTTTCTGCCGTTTAGTGTAAGCATCGGCTACATGGAAGCAAGGAAGGACTGAACTTCTGAGTTAATTGAGGTCTGAAGCTAACTCGTGGTCTGCCTCTACCAATTACTGCTTCATAGATAGTTAGGACTTTGCTTCTCCTTCTCCCCCAGTGAGTTGGAACCAAGTATAGAATCAAGAACCATATTTGTATTAGATGCCTGGCAAGTAGCATCAGTCACACAGTTTATAGTATCAGTG
The DNA here is from genome assembly GCA_006410875.1 of Neotragus pygmaeus. NCBI lineage: Eukaryota > Metazoa > Chordata > Mammalia > Artiodactyla > Bovidae > Neotragus > Neotragus pygmaeus. Next base: position 1,019,080 of record SJYV01034234.1, on the reverse strand, counting down.
GCTGGCATGATTGATGACTCTTGCTGGGAAATTCTGGAGAAGGCAATGGCAATCCACTCCAGTACTCTTACCTGGAAAATCCCATGGAAGGAGGAGCCTGGTGGGCTGCTGTCTATGGAGTTGCACAGAGTCGGACAGGACGGAAGCTACTTAGCAGCAGCAGCAGCAGCAGCAGCAGCTGGGAAATTCTACTGAGGGCTTCTGACAATAAGAAGAGTCATGAAGCACTGAGTCCCAGCAGGTTTCTGAGCTGGTTCCACTTGGACTGGTCCCCACAGTGGGGGAGGGAGGCAATCCTTGGACCATGCTTGGGAATCAAATGCTCTTGACTACTAAGGACGATTCAAGTCTGTTTGGTCATATTCTTGGACTTTCTTCTGTTCATTGAGACCTGTTTAGAAAAAAAAAATGGCTCTAAAGACTTAAGTAAATACTAATAATAATAAATAAAAATTTTAAACTTAAAAAAAAAAGACTTTGGGATTATGTCAAGATGTGAATCAAAGCTGTCATACCTGGAAATAATGCTATAGATAACAAGGTAAGAAACAATGGTTAATGCTCATTATGCACTTGCTCCATGCTATGTTCTAAGATAAATTTATAAATATGCGTTATCTCATCCTTACAATAGCCCTAGGAAAAAGGCAGCATAATTATCCTTACTTTACAGATAAAGAAACTGAGGTACACAGAGATCAGGTGTCTCCTCAAGGCCACACAGTAAAGTAGCAAGGCTCCAACTTGAATTCAGATCTGCCTAATGACAAAGACTGTGCTGAAATGAATTTTAAGACTTGATGGAGTCTGACTGCAGTCAGAGAGAGATATCATCTCACAATAAAACAAGATTTCCTCCTTGGTTCAGTTCAAACATGCACATTCATATGCACACACATCTTGGGAAAGTGAGAGCAGTATGAATGAAGCAGGAATTTAGGAAGCTGACTTGTGTGAGCTATTGACCAAGGCAGAATTAGAAGAAATTGTGGATCTAATCTTAATCACTGCTCCATGCGTGTGATACTTGGCACTGGAAACTTGGTGACCAGGTGCTCCAGCTGGATGCTCTATACAGATATGGCTTGGCACCATCTCCCCTCCTGTGTGGGTTCCTCTTCCCCACTGGGTGGTGTTTTCCTTGAGAACCCAGACTTCCTCAGAGTCCATGAGACAAGATCCTCTCTCTGTTGTCACTCTGCACTGGACTCCTTCAGCCTACCCTCTGCAATGACCTCTGAAATTATTTTATGCAATTAATTAATTAGTACAGTCAGTTCAGTTCAGTCACTCAGTCATGTCTGACTCTTTGCAACCCCATGGACTGCAGCACGCCAGGCCTCCCTGTCCATCACCAACTCACGGAGTTTACTTAAACTCATATCCATTGAATCAGTGATGCCATCCAGCCATCTCATCCTCTGTCATCCCCTTCTGCTTCTGCCTTCAGTCTTTCTCAGCATCAGGGTCTTTTCCAATGAGTCAGTTCTTCGCATCAAGTGGGCAAAGTATTGGAGTTTTAGCTTCAACATCAGTCCTTCCAATGAATATTCAGGACTGATTTCCTTTAGGATGGACTGGTTGGATCTCCTTGCACTCCAAGGGACTCCCAAGAGTCTTCTCCAACACCACAGTTTAAAAGTATCAACTCTTAAGTGCTCAGCTTTCTTTATAGTCCAACTCTCACATCCATACATGACTACTGGAAAAACCATAGCCTTGACTAGATGGACCTTTGTTGGCAAAGTAATGTCTCTGCTTTTTAATATGCTGTCTAGGTTGGTCATAACTTCTCTTCCAAGGACCAAGCATCTTTTAATTTCACGGCTGCAGTCACCATCGGCAGTGATTTTGGAGCCCAAAAATATAAAGTCTGACACTGTTTCCACTGTTTCCCCATCTGTTTCCCATGAAGTGATGGGACTGGATGGCATGACCTTAGTTTTTTGAATGTTGAGTTTTAAGCCAACTTTTTCACTCCCCTCTTTTACTTTCATCAAGAACCTCTTTAGTTCTTCTTCGCTTTCTGCCATAAGTGTGGTGTCATCTGCATATCTGAGGTTATTGNTCCCATGAAGTGATGGGACTGGATGGCATGACCTTAGTTTTTTGAATGTTGAGTTTTAAGCCAACTTTTTCACTCCCCTCTTTTACTTTCATCAAGAACCTCTTTAGTTCTTCTTCGCTTTCTGCCATAAGTGTGGTGTCATCTGCATATCTGAGGTTATTGATATTTCTCCTGGCAGTCTTGATTCCAGCTTGTGCTTCATCCAGCCCAGTGTTTCTCATGATGTACTCTGCATAGAAGTTAAATAAGCAGGGTGACAATATACAGCCTTGACGTACTCCTTTTCCTATTTGGAACCAGTCTGTTGTTCCATGTCCAGTTCTAACTGTTGCTTCTTGATCTGCAGACAGATTTTTCAGGAGGCAGGTCAGGTGGTCTGATATTCCCATCTCTTGAAGAATTTTCCAGAGTTTGTTGTGGTCCACACAGTCAAAGGCTTTAGCATAGTCAATAAAGCAGAAGTAGGTGTTTTTCTGGAACTCTCTTGATTTTTCAATGATTCAACGAATGTTGGCAATTTGATCTCTGGTTCCTCTGCCTTTCTAAATCCTGCTTGAACAGCTGGAAGTTCACGGTTCACATACTTTTGAAGCCTGGCTTGGAGAATTTTGGAGATTTAAGTGATATCATTCAGCTTAACTATCCCTTGGGGTCTCCCACTGTCTTTTGGGTCAGAGCATCTAAAATCTTTCCCAAACTCATCTCCTACCCTCCTTCACCCACAGCCACTCTCCAGCCACATCCAGTTGCAGCAATCATATGTTGGTCCTCACTTCCTCACTTTTAATTATGCTGTTTCCTGGACGATCCTCTCCTCAACATACCAACTTAGCAGTGTGGTTTTCAGCAAGTCACCTCCCTTCTCTGAAATTCAACTGACACCTCACTACAGTGAGCTAATACTCATGCCTCCCTCACAAGTGGGTAGACAATTAAGGAAAGCAAGATGGGTGAAAGCCCCAAACAGGACCAGACAGCCATTAGCATCCCACCTAGCTATGGTGGGAGGAGTCTGTTCCTTGGTCAAAATCCTCCTTGCCAATATTCCCTAGGAAAGTATATACTTTTCCAAAGAAGCTTCTCACATCATCATTACCTCTTCTGAAAGCTTTTCCCCCCAGAAAAGCTAACCCTGATGATTTATAAGGAACAAAGTAAAGTGGTACATTTTTCTCTCCTGTGGACAAGGGAGAAGGGAGGTGGGGAGGACAGAGAGCCCATGAGGAGAGAATCTGGGGCTGGTCCCTGGAGTGCTAGAGACTCCGGCTCAAGCTGGGGGATAGGTGACAGGAGACTGGTCACACCCCTTTCTCTTTGAGAGTGACTTGAGGCATAAGGACAGTCTCATTCAAGACCATAGACTGCACTTTCTTGGCAAACTACTAGTATTTGTCACCCTTTGGGAAAAGCATGAGCAGAAGGGAAAAAATATTACAGAAGTATTTCACCCTAAAAGCCCTGCAGTCATCTGGATGAATTGTCTGCCATGACTAGAGCCACAGGGAAGTTTGGAGCAGTTACTCGCCCAAGATTCTCATAAATTGTCAGCTTCAACAGTTGAATGTTAAACTGAACTTGAGAGACAAGAAGAAGAAGCATAAACATTAAATTCATAATCATTCAAGTGTGTCCCTTCATTTCCTGACTGTTTCCCTCTCTGAAGGGAACCATTTTCTCTTTTCTTTCTCTTTTTCTTTCCTGTGTAACACTGCATGGAAGAGTCAGAGATCACCAGTTTGATTTATGATTCAACATCCTGAGAGTGGAGAAGAGGGACAAAGAGGTTCAAGGAAAGCAGAGGTAGGAGAAGCAGCCAGCGCCCATTCCCACTCCAACCAAGTCTCTGGCAAGATATTAACCTTTCCAGGCCATAGCCCCCTCATTTGTAAAATGGTTATAATCTGCCTACCACTCAGGATCGTTGTGATATTTAAATGGAGGCATACATATGACAAGGGAATGTGTGGTAGGCACTCAACCAATGGCTGATACTGTTGCTGCTGCTGTTATTACACTTGAACATACTTAAAATACTCTAGTAGCCACCAATAAGAGTCCTAGGACCCCCATCTGTGCCTCAACCCTGTCATTTCCCTCTCCTGCTTGGTTTTTCTCTGTAGCCTTTATCAGCACCTGATGTAAAAAAATTTTCTGTATTGGTAGTTGTCACCTTTCCTCATGGGGAATGTAAATTTCTGGGGGCAAAAATATAGGTCTACTTTGTCTCATTGCCAAAATTCCAGTGCTTATCAAATGCATGACACATAGCAGATACTCAATAAATATTTCCTGGATGGATAGATAAATGAACCTATATTGTACTCAGATCTCCAGTTCTCACTCTAGCCATCAGAAAAGAAAGAATCACATCTTCTTGTATATCCTCTGCAAACTCAATGACTCTCAAAGTAGACTAAACCAGAATATTGATAATAGATGTGTTTGCTGTGAAATAAACCACCCCAAATTTAATGACCCTAAGCTTAAAGGGTGCAGTATTAGTTGCTCAGTCACATCTGACTGTTTGTGACCCTGTGGACTGTAGTCCACCAGGCTCCACTGTCAATGGGATTTCCCAGGCAAGAATACTGGAGTGGGTAGCCATTTCATTCTCCAGGGAATATTCCCAACCCAGGGATCAAACCTGGGTTTCCTGCATTGCAGACAGATTCTCTACCATCTGCGCCACCAGGAAAGGCCCACTTTATTTTTCTCATGACTTTTCCAGACAGAAATTCTGGTGTCACAAGCAGTTACCATCAGACTTTGGCTGGGCTGCAATCATCTGAAGGCTCAGCTAGGGCTGGAGATCCAGTTCCAAGATGACTCACACATGGCTGACAACTGATGCTGGCCTCAGCTAGGAGCTCAGCTAGGGCTGACTCCAAGCATAACTACCATGACCTCTCCAGCATGGCAGTCTCAAGGATAGTCAGATCTCTTACATGGCAGTTGGCTTCCCCCAAAGCAAGTGCCCCAAGGTGACAAGGCAGAAGCTTTGCCTTTTACTGATGTAAAGTCACACAGGGTCACTTCTGCCATACTCTATAAGTCGAAGTAGTCACCTGCCCACCCAGGTACAAGAGGGGACATGGATCTTATCTCTTGAAGGGAGGAGCAGCAAAGAATTTGAGACCATGTTTTAAAGCTTCCACAGACATGATCTCAGACGGCTGTAGCAACTAGCCAGGTCTAAGAAGTAAGTGAGGCAGACGTGGGTGAGGGCTTAACAGGAGTGATGGGAACTGTAGGGCCATAGAGCCTTTTTCTCTGCCTGAAAAGACCATCCATAGTTTAGCTCAAGTGAAATGTAGGCTTTTTAGCAGTTGCCCAATTTTAAAAACACTGTATGAGCCAAAGTGGGAAAGACCTGTGGATTTTTTTCACTTGTTGATTCTTGATAAATTATGTGCAGTGCTTTGTGATAACAGAGCAAGAAGTCTGCCCCTCATTCCTTCAGACTGTGTGACCTTGAAGAGTTTTTGAGCTCCCCTCCTCAGAACAGGAAACCACGGGTACCAGACAAAAGACCTCTTTGGCAGAAATGATTAGTCACCAATTGTGAGAGCTGGGAAAAAAATAAGTGGAATTAAGTGAAACATTCGTCAACACACTTCTCATCATGTGCCAGGCATTTTACATGTATTATTGCATCTAATTCTCACCAACAACTCCGTGGCATTAGTATTACCTTCCCATCACAAGCGAATATATTGCTCCTCAGAGCAGTTAGACACTGTGCCTGATTTCACACAGGTAGAAGGTGGTAGAGTCCAGGTGGACAGGACCCCAGAGCCCACACACACAGCCCTCCCCACCAGACAAGGCCCTTGACATTGCCAGGGCTGCATAATTAGTGTGGTGGCCCAAACTGGCTCAACCAAATCTGAGGTCACTGAGTAAATGGCATAATGGGAACCATGGGATCTTGAAGTAGCCCAAGCTTTACCATCTTATACTTCCTGGTTGATGGTCTCTATTCCAGTAGAACTTCCTTATGGTAATAAAAATGAAATAATAAAGGTACTGTCTATAGAGTGCTCCTTATGTACCATCTTCTGTGTGTGTTTGTATGTGTATGGGGCTTCCCTGGTGGCTCAGAGGGTAAAGAATCTGCCTGCAATGCAGGAGACCTGGGTTCAGTCCCTAGGTAGGGAAGATCCCCTGGAGAAAAGAATGGCTACATTTAAAAATTTTAATCCTTAAAATGATCCATTTTAGAGATGAGGAAACTGAGACACAGAGAGGTTAAACAAGCTGGCTGAGATAATACAGTAGCAAGTGACAGAGTTAATCTGGTTGATTCAAAGTTTGTTCTCCGTAAACCTAGGCTACCCTGCCCGTGCAGGCTTCCTACATGCAATATTAATCAATGAGGCTTGAATGGACTGTGTCTATCAATATAAGACTACCATTGGAAGAGGATATAGAGCTGTCTCTCAAGGGGCCACGCAGGATGACCTTATCTTGGTCATTCATTCTTGGCAAGGCACAAGGACTCAGCACCCTAGAGTCAGTGACGTTCAAGGAGGCTAAAACGTGCTGGCAAAACTCACCAGTTCAGTTCAGTTCAGTCGCTCAGTCATGTCCGACTCTCTGTGATCCCATGAATCACAGCACGCCAGGCCTCCCTGTTCATCACCATCTCTCGGAGTTCACTCAGACTCACGTCNCCCAGCAATCTTGATTTCAATCTGTGATTCATCCAGCCCAGCATTTCACAGGATGTACTCTGCATAGGAGTTAAATAAGCAAGGTGACAATATACAACCTTGACGTACTTTTTTCCCAATTTGGAACCAGTTTGTTGTTCTATGTCTGGTTCTAACTGTTGCTTCTTGACATGCATACAGATTTCTCAGGGGGCAGGTAAGGTGGTCTGGTATTCCCATCTCTTCAAGAATTTTCCACAGTTCATTGTGATCTGTACAGTCAAAGGCTTTGGCATAGTCAATAAAGCAGAAGTAGATGCTTTTCTGGAACTCTCTCTTTTTCTATGATCCAACAGACATTGGCACTTTGATCTCTGGTTCCTCTGCCTTTTCTAAATCCAGTTTGAACATCTGGAAGTTCTTGGTTCATGTACTGTTGAAGCCTGGCTTGGAGAATTTTGAGTATTACTTTGCTAGCGTGTGATGTGAGTGAAATTGTGCTCTAGTGTGAACATTCTTTGGCATTGTCTTTTTCTGGGACTGGAATGAAAACTGAGCTTTTCCAGTCCTGTGGCCACTGCTGAGTTTTCCAAATTTGCTGACAAATTGAATGCGGCATTTTAACAGCATTAGCTTTTAGGACTTGAAACAGCTAAGCTGGAATTCCATCACATCCACTTGTTTGTCCATAGTGATGCTTCCTAAGGCCCACTTGACTTCGGACTCCAGTATGTCTGGTTCTAGATGAGTGATCACACCATTGTGATCATCTGTGTCATTAAGATCTTTTTAGCCCTTTCTGCAGTTCAGTATATGAAGCTCTAGGGATCACACACTAAGCCATCTATAAGCCTACCTTGCCTCTTGTCTCAGTAACACTAGTTAGTGATCCGTCTTTCTTCAGCTAACAATCACAGTCCACACTTAGAGATATCATCACTGCAGGCCTGTCAACCTGCTACCCATCATATATGCCTCATTTCTCTGAATCTTTGAAGCCTCTTGTGGTGGGCAATATTGTCATTGTCCTCATTGTTCTGATGGAGAAACTAAGATTTGGTGACATTAATTTCAACACATCGCTAGTTAGAGATGAAGCCAAGATTTGAATGCAGAAGATTTAAAGCAGGAGCCTATGCTCTTCAATTGGACATCATCTTGCCTCATCAGCATCTGCAGGCATTTGAGTCTTCCCCTGTCCTTGTAACCATAGGGTCTCATGAAGGTGACTATCCCTCTAGTTTCATCTAAGTATCTCCCATCTGCATTTATCTCTTAGTGAGCCACCTGATTTTAAAGTCAGCACCCATGCACCAACCACAAAATAGAATTCAAGAGCCAAACTGTTTACTGTGGTCTCATATAAGAGTCTAGTTATCATAACAAACAAACAAAGCTTCATCATAAAACTTGTATCCATTTATGTAGATAAGGTGGGTTTTTAGACTGTCAGAAAAGTATAAACTTACATGTTGAAACCTAATCCCCAGTGTGATATTGTTAGAAGGTGAACCCTTTGGGAGGTGATTAGGTCATGAGGGTGGACCTCTCATAAATGGGATTATTGCCCTTATAAAAAAGACCCCTGAGAACTCTTCATCCCTTCTTCCATGTTAGGTGCAGCAAGAAGGCAATCTATGAATGAAGAAGTGGGATCTCACCAGACACCAAAACTGCCAGCACCTAGATCTTGGACTTCCTAGCCTTCAGAAAGGTAAGAAATAAATTTCTGATCTTTATAAGCTACCCTGTTAGTAGTGTTCTGTTATAGAAACCCAAACTGGCCAAGATACTCATTTGATCATGTGAGAAATATTTGCTAAGAACTGTTTCAGGCAAAAACATCAGAAACATTTTAGGCAGAGAGTAGGACACAACTAAACGACTGAACTGAGAACTGAGTTTTAGGCACAGGGGTGAAATAGATAACAGAACAATCAAACAAAATTCTGGAGGCAGAATGGGGAACGGAGACAGGCAGCAAACAAGAAAGATAAGTAAAGTTCTCTGGGGAAAAATATTAAAAGGGATGATGAATGTAAAATGTTGAAGTTGTTATTGTTCAGTTGCTAAATCGTGTCTGACGTTTCGTTATCCAATGGACTACAGCATGCCAGGCTTCCCTGTCCTTCACTATCTCCTGGAGTTTGCTCAAACTTGCGCCCATTGGGTTGGTGATGCTACATAACCATCTTATCTTCTGTCACCCCCTTCTCTTACCCTCAATGTTTCCCAGCATCAGGGTCTTTTCCAATGAGTTGGCTCTTTGTATTAGGTGGCCAAAGTATTCGAGATTCAGCTTATAGCATCAGTCTTTCCAGTGAACATTCAGTGTTGATTTCCTTTAGGACTGACTGGTTTGATCTCCTTGCTGTCCAAAGGACTCTCAAAAGTCTTCTCCAGAACCATAATTCTAAAGCATCAATCCTTCAAAATGTTGAAGGCAAGGAGTTAAAATTTTAGTTTGGGCAGGAGGAGATCCATATTAAGAGTCACTTGAATAAAGTACAGAAGGAAGTGAAGTAGAATGTCACTCTCTGAGGAACAACATTCCAGGCAGAAGGAACAGCACAAGCAAAGAAACTGAGGTAGGAGCCTGACCACAGGAGGCTCACGGCCCAGTGAGAAGGCCATTGTCGGGAAGGTGAGTGGAGGAGAGGCAGAGCAGTGGGGGTGGGAGAGCCCTGAGCCAGTCCTGGACGGCACTGATGGCCAAGGTGAAGACTTTTGGCCTTTACTCTGGGTGAGGCTAAAGGCTGTAGAAGAGGGACATGATCTGAATCTGTCTTCACAGCAACATTCTGGCCATGGTGCAGCAAAGAGATACCCAGCAAGGAAGCCAGGAAACAGTTAATAGGCTGCTGCAATAATCTAGTAGGAGCTGCTATGGTTTGAACCTGGATGGTGGCAGAGGAGATGGATATGGATGTTGGCAATGTGATCTCTGNAAATTGACGTGGCACATAAGAGAGAGAGTGAAGTGTCTAGGCAGCTCCCAGGCATGGCCTGAAGTTCACATCCTCTGAACTTTAAACTTCCAAGTGGGACAGTGCAGCTCAAGTCACCTCGAAGCTGGCCAGGCCACCAGCCTAAAGAGAAGTTGTTCTTTCCCACTATATTTTTTTTTTTTTATTTAACAAGGCCAGCTGGAAGTCAATTTGTTTATAACTTAAAAACCTCAAAGGATCTTTGCAGGTCGAAATAGTGTATCTCCTCCCTAAAAGATACCTGCTGTATTTTCGGATCACTAATAAAATCTCTCATTGCCTGTCCAGCCCATGCTCCAGGCACACAAAGGTGTTATTTTCCTGAGAGCCAATTTCAAATAAAAATTTCTGGCTCACTATCCCAGGCAAAAATTCCATATACTACTTATGTCAGTTAAAGGTTTGTAAATGCACACAGGTGCTACAGGCTAGGAGTGTATGTGGATGTATGTCTGTGTGTATTATACAGTTTCTCAAAGTATGCTGAAATTAGGAGAAAACTGTGGAATAGAAAGAAATGCAGAGCTAGAATGAGAGGGGTTAGATCTATGGATTTAATACAGCAAATTAACAAGTAGCTGGGTACTGAGAAAGAGGAATTTAAAACAGAAACATCTATCTCAAATCTGCTAATACACAAACACACACCTTAAACACGTCTCTAGGGAAACATCTTTAGACATTAATCTGTTAACCATCAAGCTGGAATAGATTTCTCCCCCTATAGATTTGCAATGCTGTTTCACAATATTGAACTTATCTTTGGAACCAAGGCATTTAGACACAGGCATGTCCTATCACAGAAACAAAAATAATATCTTCTAACCACAGGTGACCAAAAATTCTAAGCTTGATGCATAAGATGTTCTATCATCTGACATACTGCCTGGCTAAGAAGAACCTTAGTGGTGTGGTTGAAAACTCTAAACAGAACTGAGTTGAAATCCTAACACTGTCCCTATGGTAATCTTAAAAAGGACTAACCTATCTAAGCCTCATTATCTGTAAAATGGGAACAATTCTACTGTAATTCATAAAGGAACTGTGGAAATCAAATAATGGAAAGCCAACTTCAGCTTAGCACAGTGCCGGGCATAAAGTAGGACCTCAATAAAGGTTGCTTACAGCCCTGTCACTACTTATAAGGAGGCCTGGGGATATTGATGACTCTGTCCCCAGACTCGCCACCAAGCTTCCCTCCTGGTCTGTTGTCACACCCCATCAGTGGGCCGTGAATATTTACTGGAACACAGAAGCCTGTTCCAACAGCATGTTTTCCTTTCTTGGGATGCAATTTCTTAATTGCTCTAAAACAGATGTACTCAGTTTGCCAGCCAAGTTGTAGGAGATTGGTTTCAGGTTTTAGGTTTCAAAACACAACATTGGCATGGGATTGTTTCATGTTTACAAGACGGTCTCTGGGAGCAATATGAGCAGGGTTGGGGATGGGAGGTGGGAGACAGTTATAGCATTTTTCTGGATTAATTAGAATATGCCTAGGGGAGTGACCCCTTGGTGTCCTACCCAACTAGTGACCTAGACACAGACTGCAGGATGGGAAAGGAGGGGCTCTGGTGGCTACAAAGAGCCCCAAGTAAAGTGAGAGCAGAGGAGGAAGCCTCGGGTGTCAGTAAGGGCAGAGGTTGTCAAACTGTGCTCCACAGAGCTCTGGAAGGAAGTCCATGGGCCCTGTCAGCTCCCCCTCCCTTTTAATAGCATCAGTTATCATCATGATCAGGGCCAGTTTACTGTGGACTCACACTGTGCCAAACATAGTTCTAAGCACTTTGCACAGGCTGAGGCATTACATCCTTACAAGAGCTCCCAGGGGTGGGTGCTATCATAAATCCCAAGGGAACCAAGGCTCAGAGAGGTTAAGTAGCAAGCTGAGTACAAGGTCACCCAGCTTGTAAGCAGCAAGTCCAGGACTCTGACCCAGACAGTGTGGGCTCTTAAACACTCAGGTTTTATCTTTATTTGTGCAGATTTCTGTGTGAGATTCCATTTTATTGCCATCTGTGTGCACATACTCGAAGGCACACATATGCACAGGTGTGTGTACTCAACGTCAACACACATGGAAACCATTGATCTAGACTACAAGAGGAGAAACTACTTTAGACAACATTCAAGGAGTATTAGGATCCCTTGCTCTCTCAGCTGCTTCTTCCTAGATACTCAATCAGTTGTTCATTCATTCATTCAACAATTTCCACAGGGTCGAGTGGGAGTATACCCCAGGGAGCACTCTGCAGGACACAGCAACAGCCTGACAAACAGAAGATGGGTTCTTGGGGCAGAGGAGATCTCAGAGCCATCCCCACCAAATGCAATGGGAGATGTAAATAGATCTTGATTTGAAAAATCTCACAGACCTGTTCAAGACAATGGGGAAAGTGAATGCAGGTGGCTATAGAAGATACTGAGGATTATTGTTAATTTAGTGAGAGTGATCCTGGTATGTAAAACATGGCTTTGATGGCCTGGTTTCTCTAACAAATAAACTGCAAGAGAGAAAAAGAGAGAAAGAGAGATGCCATTGGTTAAAACAGATCAACTGCAACATATGGTCCTTGCTGCTACACCGACTCAGACAGACTGTAAAAAGAGAAAAGGCGAAGAAAGAGGGAGAGAAGGATGCAGAAAGAGAGGTAGAGAGAAGAAAAACAATAAAATAGTATGACAGGATCAGAGATATGTGAGTATCAACTGAATGTTTGATGATATAAAGTGATTGTAAAATGTTTAGGTGTGAGAATTGTATTATGGCTATTTTTAAAGAGATCTTAGTGGCTGTACCAGTTTGCATTCCCACCAACAGTGTAAGAGCCTTCCCTTTTCTCCACATCCTCTCCAGCATTTATTGCTTGTAGACTTTTGGATCGCAGCCATTCTGACTNTTCGATGCAGGATGCAGGATGCTTGGGGCTGGTGCTCGGGGATGATCCAGAGAGACGTTGTGGAGTGGGAGGTGGAAGGGGGATTCAGGATTGGGAGCTCGTGTACACCTGTGGTGGATTTATGTCGATATATGGCAAAGCCAATAGAGTATTGTAAAGTAAAATAAAGTAAAAAATAAAAAAATAAAAATAAATTAAAAAAACCCCAAAATAAATAAATAAATAAAGAGATCTTATCTTTTATAGACACATGCTGAAATATTTACAGATGAAATGATAAAATATCCAAGACTCACTTCAAAATAACTGACAGGAGAGAGAAAGCAAAATATAGATGAGGGTGTAATGCAACAGGACCAATCAATATTTGATAACTGTCAAAGCCTGTGATATATATGAGGGAAGTTATTATATTATGGTCTCTAATTTTGCCTGGGTTTGAAATTTCCCACAATAAGGTTTTATTATGTTTGTATAAGTTAGAGATACAATCTAACATATATGTGAAATAATGTTATGTCTGGGATTCACTTTAAAACTTTCAAGCAAAAAGATATAAAATAGAGGAAAGATTAAACGATATGGCCGTGACTTAATTTCTGGAGTTAACTGATGGAGCCATGGTTGTATGTTATTCTATTCTACTCTTCCTATTTTGCTTATGTTTGGAATTCTCCTTAATACAGAGGTGGGAGGAAGAGCTTGGACTCTGGACTGACAGTACTTTTTTCTGTATGTGTCTTTGCCATTTATTAGCTCTGTGTCCTTAAGCAATTTCTATACCCCCTTCCTCAGTTTCCTCATCTGTAAAAAATAAGACAAAATAAAACTTGGCCATACTATCTTTCTTTTAATAGCTCAAAACCAGAGACAACCTCATGCCCATCAACAGGTAAATAAATAAATAAATTGTGATGCACCTATACAATGGAATACTTGTGTTTTTGTTTAGTCGCTAAGTCATATCCAACTCTTTGTGACTCCATGGACTCCATAGCCTGCCCAGGCTCCTCTGTCCATGGGATATCCCAGGCAAGAATGCTAGAGTGTGTTGCCGTTTCCTTCTCCAGGGGGTCTTCCCGATTCAGGGACTGGACCTGTGTCTCCTATATTGGCAGGCAATTCTTTACTACTGAACCACCAGGGAAGTGCCACAGTAGAATACTACTCAATAATAAAGAGGAATGAACATTGATACATGCAACAAAATGAATGAATCTCAAAATAACTACGCTCTTTAAATTAGCCAGACCAAAAAAGAGCATACAACATTTGTCTAGTGAGGGGGGGTTGCCAAGAGGGCTGGAATTGAAGAATTATAAAGGGGAACAAAGGAAGTTTGGGGTTGATGGCAATATTCATTATCTTAATTGTGGTTTTGTTCTCATAGGTGTATACTTGTCAAAATCTATCAAAGTATACACAGTAAATAGATGTGCTTTATTGTATGTCAAACATAGTTCAATAAAGCCATTAACAATAAAGAAAAATTATTCCAGAAAGTTGTGAGAATTAAACAAGTTGATACATGTGAAGTACATAGAACCACATCAGACCCCCAGCAAGCTCTCAGGCAACCACTAGTAGGTGTCAGATTCTGTACTAGGTACTGGGAGTACAAGAGAACACAGGACAGATGGGGTCTTGAATCCTGCCCTTGTGAGGCTTTTAGGCTTCCCAGGAGAGAAAAGAAACAAATTCTAAAATATAACAATAGGAAAGAACCATTTGTAGGAAGGGAGAATATAAGTCAATGAAGGCTTCTTGGAAGAAGAACCATATCAGCTGAGTAAGAGTTGTCCAGCAAAGAGCCTGGATGAAGAATATTCCAAAGAGAAAACATGATGCAAGAGAAAACATGGTATAGTTGGGGTGGGAAAACTGTCATAATGGGTAGGGTGCAGAGGCCATTAAGTTCTGGGAGAGGAAGTGGAAGAGAAAAGAGTGAAATGAAGAAGAGAAGAAGGAGGAAGAGGGAAGAGGAAAAGGAGAAGGCGGTGGGGGGTGGGGGAATCACTAGTATGTACAGTTTCATACGAGCCAGGCTCTGTACTAAGCATTTTACATTCATGAAATTGCTTATATTCAATAACAAACATTAGGTATGGTTATTCCTGTTTTACATTTGAGGAAATTGATGCACAAAATGATTAAGCCTCTTTATTCATGATCACACAGCTATTAAGAATGGCAGGGAGATTCAAATGCAAGCCTGGCTGATTCCAACTTTCAACCATACTTTAACACTCTAGCTCCCAAGAATCAGAGAGTTCTCGCAAGTATTAAAGAAGCCAGCCAAATGGAGTTATTTCTCTTCAATGTAAAGAAAGGGATTAAATGTGGGAGACATTGCCTTGGCAAATATTACCAACCCCCATTTAATGAATAAGGGAACTAAGCATCAGAAAAGTCAAGTAACTTGCCCGAAGTCACAGAGTTGGTAAGCCCTGGAGTCTGACTCCAAGTCCCAGCCAACACTCTATCTCGAAATTTTTCTCCCCGAAGGTACCATCTCACCATTCCTTTTTTCAATCTCCCCAGCCTGTATCTCTGCAGGGCTCCCCAGCCTGTCAGGACTTCCATTTTCCTCACCTTTACCAATGCCTCGCATCTAGCAAAACTGAGGAAGGTCATCATAACCCCTGTGGGCATGGGAGGCCATCTGACTTCTACCTCTTGAAAGTGGGTGTCAGAGTCTTATGACACTGTGCTCTCAGTCAGCCCCTCTTTCCTATTGAATTAGAACTGCTTGACACAATCCGTCTTTTGTCATTTTAATGTCATAAGTGGCTAATTTGATTGGATTCAATGAGATGTAAATGATTGGATTCAATAAAGAGCCAGGGAGAGTTTCCCTCCACCCTGCTGACCTCGTTTCTCATTGAAGGTACTGCTTTCTGCCCAGGAGCACTAAAGAGGAGATGGAAGCCCCTGTTTGCACCTCGTTGATAAGGAAGACTTCAGGTTCCTCTCTCCTCCAGCTCCTGGGGTCCTGGGGTAGACAAACCTTGATTCTCTATAATTGGATCATTAGATACCCAAATCATTACCATACCTGATCTCTTTGCCTCTAAACTCTTCCCTCCTCAGGGACACTGTCCCAAAGGGCAGCCTCAAAGTGTTTTGTTCATATTCCATCACATCACTCCCAGAGTACTATCACCTGCCCGACACAGAAGTGCAAAGCAACCAAGACACTCTCAGAGGGATGGAAGTGGTAAGTAACTGATGTAGTGAAATCCCTTGAGGAGAGGTCCTGGGGTCCAGATAGGGTTTCCAGATAAAATATAGCCCAGGTAACTGAATTTCAGATAAGCAATACAAAATTTTTAATATAAGTATGCCCCAAAGTTTACATGGGACATTTGACATTCAAATTTAAATGGACATTCTATATTTTATTTGCTAAATCTGGCAACCCTTGATCCACAAGTGTGAATAGATTAACATTCAACCGGAGATATAACATGTCTTCCATTGTAAGAGTAGAGGATGAGTTTTCCTTTTTTTTAATTAATTAATTTATTTTAATTGGAGGCTAATTACTTTACAATTTTGTGGTGGTTTTTTCATACTAAATGCAGTGTGTCTTGTGCAAGTTACTTAACCTCTCTCTGGGCTTTATTTCCTCATGTGTAAAAAGGATATGATATGAGTACCTGCTGTGAGTTAATATATGTAATGTATTAAATGGGTTAATGAATGTAAATTATTTAAAACAGTCTCTGGCACATAGTTGGCATTAATAAAAGAGATTGTGATGATGATATTGAGGATGAAGAAGAAGAGAAGGAAGATGAAGAGGACGGTGTCTATAACCATATAAATCTAAAGGTGGCTATAACCACAACTTTCCGTTAAAACAGGAAGTAAAGATATGTATGCTCATCTGATGGCTTGTATTTACTCTGTGAAACTTTTAGAATGCAGGAGCCATGCCTCTCTTGTTTTGGTCACTGCTGATTCTCCGTGCGTGCTGACTCGCTTCAGTCATCTCCACTTCTTTGCAACCCCATGCATGGTAGCCCTAGAGGCTCCTCTGCCCATGGAAATCTTTGTAAATATATCTGCCATGTACTAGATGCTCGGTAAGTATTTGGTGAAAGAAAGGACAAAAGGAAAAAGAAGTGGGAAAATGGTGGTAGGGAAAGAGGTTTAAGGCAAGTTTAAAAAGTTGGAAATAAGGGTGTTGACTATAGTAACAAAAAAGGAATTCTAGGTTATGCTGAAAGTGGATCTCTTGAATTATAGTGATGCCAACAAAGAACTTTATAGAATTTAATCCAAGACAGCTCACCAGAACAGGTGTAAGTGCAGGTAGTCAGAAAGATGGGGAATTCACCAATGGTACAAGACAAATAGAATGAAGCAAGAAGTTGAAGATATTGCTAAGAAAGTAACTCAGGGACTTCCCGGGTGATCCAGTGGTTAAGAACATGCCTTCTAATGCAGAGGATGCAGGTTTGATCCCTGGTCAGGGAACTAAGCTCTCACATGCTGTGGGGCAACTAAGCCTGCATACTACAACTAGAGAGAAGCCCACAGGTCACAACGAAGATCCCTCATGCCATGACTAAGACCCAAAACAGTCAAATAAATGAATCTTTAAGAAAGTAGCTCAAATGATGGACTATGCTTCCTAGACTTGACAGGGGAGGAAGTGAAGACAAGTGGAAGTTGATAAGCATAAAAATATTGAAGAGCCAACAGCCAGCTTTAGTAGGAGTAACTGAGTAAAACATTGAAGAACAAGAGGGTGTGACCTGAGTGCGAGGTGGCGTTCACATTTATGATTTTAGTGATAGAACAATTCTGGTTGACCATGAGGCTCAGATTATGGCCAGAGAGATCTGAGTTCAACACTCTCATTTAAAAATGTAACAGCTCAAACGTATTATGGACACCTATGTTAAGAACAAGCACATTCTTTTCATACATTACCTTTTCTATCATTACCTCATTTAATCCTCACAACACCCCTGGGAGCTACTCTAATTACCTCTGTTTTAAGGAAGGGTAAATGGACACTTACAGGGTTAAATACCTAGATTGATACCTAATAATTAGAGGGTCATAGAAATAAGGAGGCTAGAACCAGAATTTGCATACAGGTGAACACCAATGCCTGTGGTCATAGTCTCTTCACTATGCTGCCCAGGTAGGGCTCAAGGAGAAAAACAGCCAGAATGAGCCATGACTCACCCAGAGTGAGGGACTCAGAACCTAAATCATTTTCTTCTGACCTCCAGGAAAAGTACATCTGGTAAAGTATCTGGCACAAAGTGTCTGGTACATGATAAGAGTCCAGTCCCTGGGGTGACAGCTAACTTCCAAGATGGCATTCAATGATCCTCACCCCCAGGTATTCATTCACACCCTCTACAGTCCCCTCTGATAATGTACCAGTGTTGGTCTGTGTGGCCTATATGATGACAGAATAATGACAGAGTGATCGATGGTAAATGATGCCAACCTGATCACTTCCAAATTAGACTATAGAAGATACTTTGACTTTTGTCTAGGCTTGCTCTTTCTCTTGGGTCACCCACTCTGAAGAGTCTGGGTGCTGTACGATGAGGACGGTCAGGTATCCTGTAGAGAGGTCCACGTGGCAAAGAAGTGAGATTCCCATTCAATAGCCAGCCGGAAACTGAGGCTCCCAACAACCACAGAACTGAGCAGGGAAACAAAGCCTCTCTACTTAAGCCTTCAGCTAAGTGCAGCCCTAGGCACACAGGAGACCCCGAGCCAGAACCACTGACTAGCTGACCCCCAATCCCTGACACATCGATACTATGAGACAACAAATGTCTATTGTTTTAAGTTGCAAAATTTTGGGGTAACTTGTTACACAGCAATTGATAACCAACACATCTAGAGACTATTCTTAGAGTTCAAGTCAAGTTCATCTCTGAGGCTCTTTGACCCTCAGCTTCCTCACAATTTTTTTTTTTCCCAAGAAGCAGACAATAAAATGACATATTATTAAAATCCTGAATGTTGAATGCGATCTGGAGCTAGTCTGTTCAGGTCTGTAACCCAACTCTAATCCCATGACCTTGAATATATTATTTAAACTTTCTGAGATGCAGTCTCCTCTTCTTCAAAGCGGGGATAATATTAGAACTCCCCTCAGAGAGTTGTACAGTTGAAACAGAATAATGACTAGCTTAAGAGCCTTGTACATAATAAGTACTTAATAAACACTGACTGTTGTGGTATTAGTGTTATTGTTAGAATTAGTAATATAAGGCTAACTGAATTAGAAAAAAAAAAAAACTGTAAGAATTTCTGTTACCTAAAGTAAACTGTTGGGGATTCCCATGTGGCAGTAGTGGTAAAGAACCCACCTGCCAATGCAGGAGACATAAACTGTTTTAAAGACTAAACAGAGATTTGAAATAAGATTTAAAACAACAACAACAAACCTGCCAATACAATGACCTGCAAAGGGTACCAATGAATGCTGATTGTGCAAGGCGTGGAAAATCACTCCAAATGGTACTCTCAGGTCCTCCACCTCAAACACCCAAAGGTGGACCAGAACATTGGGCCCAGATGTGAGCAGGTGGCTGACTTCTGGGCACTGCAGATTTCATCAGAGCCTGACTCCTGAGGCCATAATAGAAATGAGTCAATGGCTTAGTCACTGCTTGGCATGTAACAGAGGTTAGATTAGGAGAGAAACTGAACTCAGAAGCAGAGACTGGTCTGGAAAAAAAACAACTATTCCATCTTTCCCTGGTTGCTAGAAATCCCCACTTGCTGCCCTCTTCAGGGGAAAGCAGCTGGGGCCAGGGTGTCCAAGATGAAATCTGTCCTGTGTTTAAAGGAATCTTAGATAAGGGCTTCTTTCCAAACACCAGTGGAAGGAACTAGAACCCTGGGGTCAAAAACAGAAGTCAATCCCAAGCCCCAGTTCACCCACATACCAGCTGTGTGTCCTTGGGAAAGTCACCTTACGCATCTAGGCCTTAATTTTCTCAACATAAAATGGTACAAACTGATGCCTAGCTGGCAGGACTTTGTGAGGCTAAAAAACAAGATTAACATGTAAAGCAAGGTACATAGCACACAATAGGCCCTCAATAAACAGTTGCTGGATATTTATCAGGCTCCTCTGGTAGCTCAGATATTATAGAATCCACCTGCAACGCAGAAGACCTAGGTTCAATCCCTGGGTCAGGAAGATCTCCTGGAGAAAGGAGTGGTTAACCACTCCAGTTTTCTTGCCTAAAGAATTCCATAGACCAAGGAATTCCAGCTGAGCTATTTAAAATCCTAAATGATGATACTGTTACAGTGCTGCCTTTAAAATGTCAGCAAATTTAGAAAACTCAGCAGTGATCACAGGACTGGAAAATGTCAGCTTCATTCCAATCCCAAAGAAGGTCAATGCCAAAGAATGTTCAAACTACTGTACTGTGAGGAGCCATGAGGCCGATATTGCCTGGACAAGCATGGACAAGCTTGAACAAGTAGCCAATATGAATCATTAGCTTCCTGGAATCATTATGCCTACCGGGGGCTTTAAGAAAGCCAGGTCACAATGTTTCTAAGCCAGGTCACAATGTTCCCCTAGGAAAAAAAGTAACTGCTATGTACTAAAGATAACTCTAGGATTGGAATGTTGGGTGGGGGGTAAGTTTCATTTCCTTGTATAATCGTAAGTTTCGAGTAAGTTTCGATTTTCCACCTTGATGTAACCATTTTTCGTCACTTCCTTATGTAACCTTTGCCTATATATACTACTTGCTTTCAGCTAGTAAATGAGACCTTGACATAAGCCAGACTGACTCTGTCATTCTTCGATGCTTGGTCTCCTTTCTCTCTCTCCCCCATGATTCCTTCAGGTAGCTCCTTCTCGGGGACCCGCGAATAACTGGACCTGCTGGACGGGTCACTGTACAATTGCACTAGCAAGGTAATGCTCAAAATCCTCCAAATGAGGCTTCAGCAGTACATGAATTGAGAACTGCCAGATGCCTAAGTTGGATTTAGAAAAAGCAGTGGAACCAGAGATCAAATTGCCAACATGCATTGGATCATAGAAAAAGAAAGAGTTTCAGAAAAACATCTACTTCTGCTTCATGTTCTCTCCCCCATCCTCTGAGTGGATACAGGAGACTCTAAGGCCCTAGACGAGAGAAAAGAGCCTGAAGATGAAAAGAACCTGGGCCAGGAATCATCCCATGAACAATCATCCCAATGACTAGAAACACCTATGTTGGACCAATATATGAGCAAGAAATATACTTTTGTAGTATCAATCTACTGGATTTCAGGATTTGTTTCAGCATCTGGAGAATCCAATTCCTACGATAAAGTAGACTAAATGAATAAAATGAACTTGGCTGCTCCAGGGATCTGAGAGATAGATATTCCACCTGCAAATGAATTACCATGACTTCAAACTTGCCATAAAGGAAAAGCTCATGGGGAATTAACCTAGGAGGTAGTGTTCATAATAATATTCACCATTTCTGAGAGCTTTCTTGTGCCACACACTGTGTTAAGCATTGCTCATGCCCTATCTCAGATACCCCTCATAATAGCCATACACAATAAATATTAGTAAGCCCATCTTACCATGAAGGGAACTGAGGTCAGTGAAATTAAGGAACATTTTCTCATTTTCACAGCAGAGAATTGACTCTATGTCATGAGACACTGATGGCTCCATTTTGTCCAGAGATAGGGGAGGAATAGGTATGCCCTAGGGTCCTCTGGGAGCTGACAGTGGACAGGAGGGTCCCCAAATCACTGAGTACAGAAATTAGAGAGTACTATCATTTCCAGATGGCAGGGGAAAGCCAATGTTCAGACTTCAAAATATTTACCACAAGTGAGCCCTGCCCAGTGTCTCATGCTTGACTGAGATATATTATTTATTTATTACTGTATCCACCTGATGCATATTCACATCTGTGGGTTTGAAAGCCTTCCCCTACCTTTTTAAGTCAACCACTAAACGACTATATTTTGAACTCTCACTGCGTGAACTCAGGCAAGTTATTTAACCTCTCTGAGCATCAGTGCTCCCATCCAAAGTATAAAGATAATAAAATGCAATGATAGATGTTAAGGCCTTTTCAAAGTAAAGCATTTAATGGTTATTATTGTTATGTTTATCAGAAAGGNGAACTCAGGCAAGTTACTTAACCTCTCTGAGCATCAGTGCTCCCATCCAAAGTATAAAGATAATAAAATGCAATGATAGATGTTAAGGCCTTTTCAAAGTAAAGCATTTAATGGTTATTATTGTTATGTTTATCAGAAAGGGGTTGTTGTAAAAATTAACAGCGTGATACATGTAAAGTGCTTGCCTTGGCGTATGCTCAATCAGTTGCGTATATGCAAGACTTCCCTGGTGGCTCAAGATGGTAAAGTGTCTGCCTACAATGAGGGAGACCTGGGTTCAATCCCTGGGTTGGGAAGATCTTCTGGAGAAGGAAATGGCAACCCACTCCAGTATTCTTGCCTGGAAAAATCCCATAGATGAAGGAGCCTGGTAGGCTACAGTCCATGGGGTCGCAGAGAGTCGGACACAACTGAGCAACTTCACTCACTCACTCATACG
Organism: Neotragus pygmaeus; assembly: GCA_006410875.1. NCBI lineage: Eukaryota > Metazoa > Chordata > Mammalia > Artiodactyla > Bovidae > Neotragus > Neotragus pygmaeus. The sequence continues at coordinate 996,893 of SJYV01034234.1, read as the reverse complement.
CATGCACAAATATGCTGTGTGCCTGCCTAAAATAAATAATATTAACTCCTTTGGTACCAAGAGAATTGACTGAAATATACTTCCAGTCAGGACAGCATCTTGCACAAAGAAAACTTTCAAATAATCTTAGCTGTTATTATTTCAAGTCACCCACCATCGACATTGAACAGGGATGAAGAAGTTCCTGGCTTGACATCTGGGTCTCCTGGGTAGCAGCCTCAGTTAGGGCAGCTAAACTATCTATGCCTTAGTCAACAGCATGGGGATAATGATGGTCACTGCAGAGGATTTTTCTAAAAGCGTTGACTGATGTATAAAAATACTCTACAGATGGCAATAAACTTTTAAAGTGTATATAATTAGAGTTACTTTGGTACAGACATACCCTCTATTCTTAACAGGAAGAAGAGTTTGCTTTGTTAGCAGTCCCCCAGTACCCAACACAATGACTGGCACATAGTAAGCACTCAATAAATGCTGAACAACCGAATGAATGAACAAATGTATGAATGAATGGGTTGCATGTCTGGGACTATTTTAAGCTTCCAGAACTCAGAGTTTTTGTCTCTGATGCAAATTTCTTTTGGAATAATTAGCTGTATGATCCACTGGCCCAGGGCCACTAGCTTGGTTTTCAATAACAATGATGAGGACTTTCCAAACCTTTCTGATAAACATAACAATAATAATTGAATGCTTTACTTTGAAAAGGCCTTAACATTTATCATTGCATTTTATTCTGTCAGCACCCTTATAAAAGAGTTATTATTTTCATTTTGCAAATGGAAAAAAAATTGAGCCTGAGAAATGAAATTCAATTTTTCCAATTCAAGCCAGTGGCCTGTCTGGAATTTCTAGAAGAATCTTTATTTCAGTTATTCTTTCCCTTCCTCAGAAATCTAGCATCCTGATTTAGGGATTTGGAAAATTGCCATCATTGTCAGTGTTCCTCAGTGTTCATTCCAGATTGGATATGTGCTCTACTATAAGAAGTAAATAGCATCATCTTCTACACCATTGTCCAATCTAGAAATCTGGAAATTATCCTGGGTTCCTTCTTGTGTCTTATGCCCTTCCAGTCTACACCCTACACACTATTCCACTCTGGCATGTGCATTCACAAACCAGTCACCAAGGTTTGTCCATTCTTCCTTTAGGTCATCTCTAGAAACTTTTTGTCCATCTCTACCATTCCTGCAGTAGATGAGGCCACCATCACTTCCCATCTGGATGACTTCATTGTCTGATTGACTGCTTTTCTTCCATCCTAGCCGCTCTGACAATTCCCCACATTCTCAGTGGTCTTTTAAATATATATATTCTATTTCATCACCTTGAGATAGAATATAAACTTTTCTCATAGCCTTGGAGAGAACCCAAACTCTTCACATGACCCACTGGCCCTTCAAGATCTGCCCATGCCCTCCCGACTTTCCCTCTGACTGCCATCCTCTCATACTCACATTCCCACCACAGAGAAGTCTTTGAAATTTCTAGAGTGCTCCCTGCCCTCTCTTACCTCTGACCCTTCACACACATTGTCCCCTCCTCTCTATATCATTCTGTTCCCCAAGGCCTGCTTCCCTTCTATATCATTTTATTCTCCAAGACTGATCACAAATATCTCAGACTCAACTCTCCCTAGTTCTTGCAATCCCCTTATTCATGCATTCAACACTTGTTGCTATTTACATGGTCCCATCACCAGCTGTGAGAGCTAAATAAGGTTGCACTGAGCCATTATTTTTTTTTTAATTTATTTATTTATTTATTTTTAAATTTAACTTTACAATACTCTATTGGGTTTGCCATACATCGACATGAATCCACCACAGGTACACACAAGCTCCCAATCCCGAATCTCCCTCCCACCTCCCACCCCCCAACGTCTCTCTGGATCATCCCCGTACACCAGCCCCTATTTTTCAATGAATTTTACTCCTTCCCAAAGCACTTCCAAATACTCTGTGAATTCCAGGGCAATATAACCTCATAGGTTCGTCTGAGAGACCACATTGTGCCCACTGGGAAACTCAAGCTTTTCTCCAGTTTTCATATTAGAAAACCAGTCTCACTGATACAAAAAGGATTGTTGACTGTCCTATAATATTTGGAGATTCCCAGAAAGGGAGTTTGGGGCCTGTGGCTTAGATGGTAAAGAATCTGCCTGCAGTACAGGAGACCCAAGTTCAATCCCTGGGTCAGGAAGATCCTCTGTAGAAGGAAATGACAATTCACACCAGTATTCTTGCCTGGATAATTCCATGGACAAAGGAGCCTTGCAGGCTACAGTCCATGGGTTTGCAGAGTCAGACACAACTGAGCAACTAACACACACACTAAGAGAGGTATTTCAAGATGCTATGTAGTAGCACATATCCTTCTTCCACTTTTCTTGGAACATTCTCCATTTAGATGCCCTTCACATTCACCCTCCTTATACCTTGCAAAACAGCCTAACAAATCCCTCATCCAAAATGTTAGCCAATAGCCACATACAACTACTGAACACTTGAAATGTGGCCAGTCCAAATGAAGATTTTTCCATAAATGTAGAAAACACATTAAATTTCAAAAACTTCTTACACAAAAAGAATGCAAAGATATCATTGATAATTTTAATATGATAATATTTAGATATATTAAACTAAACTATTTCACGTGGTTTTTTTTTTTGATGTGGTTACTAGAAAATTTAAAACTTTGCATGTAACCTAAATTGTATTTCTATTAGATAGCATTTATCTAAACCACTGGGTTCACCAATGACAGTTGTTTTCTCAGGAAAAATTCCAATGCCAGGTTTTAAAATTATATTTAATATCTTTCTCCCCTTCATACACTATACAGTGAAAACACTATAACACAAAAGTTCATCTTCTCATAGTTTATTTTCCCAGTGATAAAGTAAGAGGGGGTTGTTCATTTGACAAACAGTTCTGGACCTTCACAATACACTGGTACTAGGGATATGAGGTGAAAGAAATAACATAGAACCCACCATCAGGGCTGGATCAAGAAGAACTTGATGATCCCTTCTATTTCTAAAATATTCAAGTCACCTTAAATCTTCCATTTTCAGTTGCACAATCTAGAATTCCTCCACCTGTGGTCCAAACATGAAGTCAGAGTCTTGGAACTTGAGAAATGTCTTTCCATAGAGGTCCCATTATAAAACATGAAATATAAAGCCCTAGACTACTATATTTATTTAATTGATAATTTCAGTAATATATTATTATTCTGCAAACACAGTACATTTTAAAGAATTGTCTCATTTAATTTTCAAATCAGCCATAAGAGTTCAACATTAATATATTGGCTTTTCAGATGAAGGAACTGACATTCAAAGAAGTTTAGCAACTATCCAAGTTCACACAGTGTAAAATACTAAGACTGGTTCTTGAAGAAAGGTTTGTACAGGTGTGGAGGGGGGGAGCTGAAAACCATAGCATGTGTCATTAAATCAAGGTAGAACTGGAGGAAAAAACTCTTCTTCTTTTCCCTCTACTGGACACTCCATTCGATTTTCTTACCTTCTCTGTTGGAATTTGATCCAGAGCATGAAAACTGTAAGAATCCTGAAACAAATGGGACTCTTTCTCTTACAACTTGGGTATCCAACATACCCTGATTTAAGCCAAACAAAGATGGAGACAGAGTCAGAATTTTTGCCTCAGCAATTACAAAGTTATGGATATTTGGCTTCCAGCATAGCTTGCAGTAGTTCAACCCATGTCATCGGACCCTGGTTATCTATCCATTTCTTGGCATCTTATTCTACTGATTCCCTCTCCTGTGCTCTGAGATCCTACAGCTTCTATCCTTCAGAGCAGTAAGATTTCCCTTCCCTAGCTGCTGCTGGGTGTGTGCTCAGTAGTGTCTGACTCTATGACCGCCAGGTTCCTCTGTCCACGGGATTTTCCAGACAACAATACTGGAGTGGTTTCCAGACAACAATACTGGAGTGAGAACAATACTGTCATTGTTCTCACCGTACAGATGAGTAAAGTGTGGTTTGTAAAGTGAAAGTGAAAGTCGCTCAGTTGTGTCCAACTCTTTGCGACCCCATAGACTATACAGTCCATGGAATTCTGCAAGCCAGAATACTGGAATGGGTAGCCTTTCCTTTCTCCAGGGGATCAAGGTGATATCAATTCCCCAAAGACAGCTGAGACTCAGATCCCCTCTGGTACAACAGCAGAACCCAAGCCTGTCTTACAATATGACACAAAAGATGATAATGTCCTGAACTAAGAGAGCAGCAAAAGAAATGAGAAAGGAGATAAATAGAGGAGACTTCACAGAAGGAGAATCTGCCAGTCTGGGTCTTTCTTCAACAAAGGCAATATTAAAGGTCATTCTGAAATTTAAAGTTGACCACTGTTAAGCATGGTCAAGTGACTCATCATCTTTGTCAAAGTTAATTGTTTAGCATTGAATTTCCAAGGGTTGGAGAAAGAACACTTTCAATCACAGGTGGTCCTGTTCAATTACAGAGCATCCTCTTCTTCCACATCCTTCTCCCTAATGTTTACAAAAATTTCCAGAAGGAATATAAGTGAGATTAGAGGCAACCACCTCCAAATAAAATATCCCAGGTCCATGGGAAGATATGGCCAAAAGAGTCTGCAACATCTTTTACCCCCTGGAGAGGCCTGGGAAAATACACCCCCCTCCCACCCCATTCCCTGGATGCTGTTACTCACCTGACATACACACACACTCTCTTTCCATCTCACCATCTTTACTTCCATTTCATCTCATGGAATTGACCGTTCTTCTTAGGGCGTAACACAATTCCTCCCACCTCAACTCCCTATCTCCTCCAAAGCTAGAGAATCTTTTGGACCAAATACTTGAATATTAAGGAGGAGCTTTTCTCTCATGTAAAACTGCTAAGCCTATTTCCCAACTGGAAACAAATCCAGAATGAATGTTAACCTGTCCTCCCATGTACAGAACCCCAATCAAAGTTAATGCATCTACAGAAAAGCAGAATCTTGAATGCAAGAAACTGTAGTGATGGCCTCCTAACTGTTCATTTGATTCTCTATTGATTGAGAATTCACATCTACTCTCACCTCACTCAAACTGATCTTCCACACAACCTTCAGAGTGATGTTTTTAAGAAATCCAAATTGGATTATGTCATTATTCTGCTTAAAGCTTTCAGTGACCTCCCATTGCATTATAATAAATTCCAAACTTGTTAACATGGCCTGTGAAGTTCCACATAATTGGGTCCCTGCCTTCTTACATATTCTCTGATGCTTCTTTGTAAGTTAAGTATCACCCTTAGATCTGGAAAAAGAGGAGAACTCATCCTAGGCCCTCACAGTGTACACAGCCCACAAACACAAAAATTTTTAAAGGACACTAGGACAACTCTTAAAACCACTTGAGATCTGTCATTCAATTTCAGCACACGGGGACCTATACCCTTAAAGATGCGCTGTTATGACCAACACCATTCAAGCCCTAGGGAAATGCTCCCTGCGTCTTTTTCTCTGTATCTTTAAAGAGGCAACTGCTTCCTAATGCCTTGAAGGATTGTCTCTGATGCCCCTGCTGATTTTGGAAACAAACACTGCTTGGAATTCAGAGATTTCAGCATTTCACTTAGGTAATAGAAAATACAAATCAACTGACTCGTCACATCCTTCCTCTCAGATAACACAAATGCAATACATTCTTACAAAGTGAAGCAGTGTTTCCTAATAATGTCAAGCAGCCATTTTCTTGCTTCCCTTCATGTTTCAATTCATGAATCCAGAGGTACTCATAGATTAGCACAGTATTTGCAATGGTTGGACATGGTAGCTCAGAAATATTAAGCAATATTAAATGATGTATATTACCCTGAAGTTTATATGTAGGTCTATATTCTATTCAAGGCAAGCATAAAGCATGATATCTAATCTTTAAATTGATAACTAGCTGAACCTTGAATGGTAATATTAGTTAATGAGTTTGAATTTAAGTTCTTTTTAAATAATCGTATTTGTTTTACTTTCTTAGCTGTGATGTATCTTCATTTCTGTGCAGGCTTTTCTCTAGCTATGTCTAATGGGGTCTACTTTTCATTATGGTGTGCAGGCTAGTCATTGTGGTGGCTTCTCTTGTTGTGGAGTGTGGGCTTTAGGGCACATGGGCTTCAGCAGGCGTGACACGCAGGCTCAGGAGTTTCAGTTCCTGGGCTCTAGAGCACAGTCAATAGTTGTGGTGCATGGGCTTACCTGCTCCACAGCATGTGGGATCTTCCCAAGCCAGGGACCAAACCCTTGTCTCCTGCATTGGCAGGCAAATTCTTTACTGCTGAGCCACCAGGGAAGCCCTTCTATTTAAGTTCTTAAAGCCTTGATTTGCTTTTTTTTAATTATTTTGATTTGTATTTTGATATTCATATAATATCAATCTCAGTAGAATCCCTTGAGTTCCTCAGGTGTAATGTCCTCTTTCTTACCTCAGGGCCTTTGCACATGTAGCTTCCCTCACTTGGGTCATACTTCCCCTCAGTACACTTCTGGACAACTCCTCTCACAGTTTATGAGCAAGTGGGTGAAAGTCACTCAGTCACGTCCCACTCTTTGCGACCCCATGGACTGTAACCCTGCAGGCTTCTCTGTCCATGGAATTCTCCAGGCAAAAATATTGGAGTGGGTAGGCATTCCCTTCTCCAGGGGATCTTTCTGACTTAGAGATTGAACCCAGGTCTCCTGCATTTCAGGCAGACTCCTTACCATCTGAGCTACCAGGGAAGCCTCTCACACTTTATATGTCACCTTAAACTTCTCACTCTTTAGGAAGCCTCCTTGGTTCCTGGCTGTGTTCCTTTATCATGTATACCCATCAACCTCTTTTATCATGTATACCATACAACCTCTTTTGCATGTTTTGGTTCAACATCTGCCTTCTCCAATAGACTGTAAGCTCCTTGAAGGTAGAGACTGGGTCTGTCTTGTTCACACCTTTCTAGCACCTGGAAGAGAACACAGTATACACCAGATTCTCAGTAAATGTCATTCGACTAAACCAATAACTGGGCAGAGCGCCAGCTCCAACCAAACTGAATTGGAATTGCTTATTTAGATCTTTCCAGTCATATCATGAGCCTGAGGCCAAAAACTGGCAAACCTTGGGCTACAAGTGGCCTGCAGTTTGATTAATTTGTCCTGCAAAATACTGATAACACCATGTCTTTAAATTTTTGAATTAACTGCCAATGTTTACACACTGGGAAATTACACCTTTAAAATCCAGATTTTTGTCTTGTCCTGAAAAAACTAAAGATCTGGTAACATTTTCACACGGTAATGCTCCTCTGAGCTGAAATGCATCACCTCCTACAGAGTGCTCAGTTGCTCTGCCCGCCACCGTCCTGATCTAATCTATCTCACTCCTTCCATTACATGCCTGTGGCTGAGAGTAACATTCCATCACCAAACTTTTCTCCTCTTCTCCCTGAGCTCAGAGCTATATTACATTTTGCTGCCTACCTTGCAGGTAGGTATGGCCACATGACTGAGTACTAGCCAATGAATTCTGATAACATGTGATGAGGATCACTTCCGGTCCCGGCCCATAAAAAGCTCCCATGCAAGGTTTTCTGTCTCTTCCCTCATCTGTCATCTGAATATTTATATTCAGGGCAATTCTGGAAGGCACATGTTAAAGACAGAAAAACCTCATCAGCCTAGGTTCCTGAAAGATTGGGTAGAAACTTCCCCACCTAACTGCTGCCCACCAGGAACACCCATTTGGGACTGTTTCATTAGAGAGTAAAACGTTCTTATTGTATGAAAGCCACTGAAATATTGGGTTTTATTTTATTTATTAACAGCAGTTAATGTTACTCTAACACAGCCTCCATAAGGCATTTGAATTTGATATCCCCGCATAGGGTTTTGCTGGTAGCTCAGATGGTAGAGAATCCACTTGTGATGCTGGAGGCCCTGGTTCAATCCCTGGGCCAGGAAGATGCCCTGGAGAAGGGAATGGATACCAACTCCAGTACTTTTGCCTGGAGAATTCCATGGACAGAGGAGCCTGGTGGGCTACGGTCCATGGGATCCGAGTTGGATACAACTGAGTGACTAACACACACATATGCACACACATCTGTGCATAAGCGTTTGGAAAACAGAGATGATATCTTGCTCACTCCTTTATCTGCAGGGCCTACCATAGTGCTGGGTCCATGGTGGATGCTCAAAACATGTTTGCTCATGAATAAATTGCAGGAATAGAAAGAATCCATGTAAACTGCAAGCAGAGATGAGACAGGCCGACTCTACCCCACCACACTCCTTAATGGCAGCACCAGCCCTATCTATCACCAACTCCTAGCCATGCAGTCCAGATTTCTCCTACAATACCCTCTCCAGTTGGCCTCAGATCTCCCTTATGTCCCATGCCCTCATGGTCCATACCTGTGCAGGGACAGTAGGAAGGACAGTGGAATTGGCAGAAAGAGACAGGCACACAGTTAAAGAAGCTGCTTGGAAAATAAATTACATGGAACCAGCTGCTACTCCTACTCAAATCTCACCTGGAAACTGCTCTTGAAATCCCTGCTTCTGTTTCCTTCTCTTGGTTGCAAAATGCCCCGGAAACAGAGTTCCACTGGCAAGAGGAAGAACAGAACAAAATCTACCTTCAAAAATCATGCATCACCAAATATTTATTACATGACCAGCTTAGATAATAGTGGATGCTGAGCAATCTCTATGTATGCCTTCTTGTCCAGGAATGTAAATATTAACAACTCGTATTTTAGATCACAGCTTGAAAATTCCATTTGATATTGAAACACCCATGTGATAATATGCAGGCAGGGTGGGGATAGATGCATTGCACAGATGCAAAAAGTTCTCAAATTTTTGCTTTATATATGCCAGGCACTATGCTATAAACTTTGAATGCATTATTTCATTCAAAGCTCAAAACTACTCTGAGCCATTTTCTATTACCATTGTGTCTATTTTACTACTGAGGACTCTGAGGCCTAAAAGGATGAAGTGACTTGCTCTGACCCGTAAGATAGTAACTTAGGGCCACAAATTGAACCCCTGTCTCTCTCACTCTAAGGTGCTATATATTTCTTAGCTTGGTAGAATTTGAGTGGTAATTGAGTTATTTTTATTATGTATATGTCTGTCTTCTCTACTAGATTATGAGCTCCTCTAGGCAAAGACCAACCCATAACACTCTTCCCAGCAAGCACTGTGCCTGACACTTCCAACAGTATATATATGATGAAGGACACACAAAAAAGGAACAGTGAATGAGACTTTAAATGACCTGTCCACAGTCACAGACCCGGTAGCTCTCTGATTTGAGACTCAGAGTTTTGAATCCAAAAACTTTTCAATAATAGTAATAGGAATTACAAGAATAATAGCTATCATTTATTGAGAACGCACATCAAGCACTTTTATGCCGACACGGTTTCATTTAATTATTGAAATAACCTTGTGAAATGGGTGTAATAATACCCTCATTTTGCTACAGGGGCTCAATGAGATTAAATAACTTGCCCAAGATAGCCCAGCTAACTAAAATCAAAGACTCAGTTTGTCATATCTGGGTGACTTAACACTACACACCTTACTTCTCTGAAAGTTGGACCCAGTCTCTGTAACTGTGCCAAGCTGATTAAATCCTTCTAAACCATGACTTTCCACATTTGACTATAAGAACACCACTGCTCAGATGGAGATGAGATAAATTCCACCTCCAGAAGAAGCCTGTTCGATAAGAACACTCCTCAGAATTATACCAGAGGGGCCAGTAGCATGAGCTTCTGCACCAGACAGACCATGATCCAATGCTCTGCTGCTTTCTAGCTGTATAAGTAGTTAGAAGAAAGAAAGGACTTATTGCAAGCTATTATTTCTCTATTTAGTGTGGTCTTCAGATTGATTATATTCTTTGCAGCCAAAGATGTAGCTCTACGCAGTCAGCAAAAACAAGACCGGGAGCTGACTGTGGCTCAGATCATGAACTCCTTATTTCCAAATTTAGACTTACATTGAAGGAAGTAGGGAAAACCACTAGACCATTCAGGTATGACCTAAATCAAATCCCTTATGATTATATAGTGGAAGTGAGAAATAGATTTAAGGGCCTAGATCTGATAGACGGAGTGCCTGATGAACTATGGACAGAGGTTCATGACATTGTATAGGAGACAGGGATCAAGACCATCCCCAAGGAAAAGAAATGCAAAAAAGCAAAATGGCTGTCTGAGGAGGCCTTACAAATAGATGTGAAAAGAAANAAAAAAAAAAAAAAAAAACTTAACCCAAAGGCTTCAGGAAGATCCAGGGTCTCACAACATAATACAAAAAGGTACACACTTCAATTAAAACTCACTCATAAAACAAAAACCCAGGGTTTTTTCAAGATGGCGGAGGAGTAGGTGGATATAGAGTACTTCTCTCTCCACAGATGCATCAGGAGTACATCTACAGATGCAACAGTTCTCACAGAACACTGAATACTAGCAGGAGTCCTGATCATATGGATCCATGCATAATTGGCTGTGATGAAAGAAAGAAGGAAGGAGGGGAGCAAGCAGGACCAATCCATACCCTGGGGTGAGGGAGCTTAATCAAGGGAGAGATTCCTGCATCTGAGGAAACTGGTTAAGCCAGAAGGGAAGCATTTGAAGGTATCAGAGAAGGGTGAAGCAGCTGACCTGTGACAGTCTGGATAGAGAAACACACAGACAATCCATGCCATGGCCCTAGGTGCTCCAGACTGGGATGAGTGTCCACTGGTGCATGTGGGGACTGGGAAGAACATGGGGATAGAGTTAATTCTTAGGTAGGTTAATAAGGGGTCCAGGGTTCTCAAGGAGGACTAAGGGGTCCAGAGCCTTCGAGGAGGAGAAAGGGACAAACTTTTTTTCTCTACATTCCTTTGTTTTAATCACATAAGACATTTTTTCTTAAACTCTGAGTTTTTATGACAACAATCTTTGAGACTAACTTTCTATAAGCCCAGAGCTAATGGCTAAAAGGTATATTTTTCCTTAAGCTTTGTACTAATGATAATGTAACTGTACTAATGATTCAGTTAGTTCAGTTCAGTCACTCAATCATGACCGACTCTTTGTGACCCCACGGACCGCAGCCAGGCACCAGGCTTCCATGTCCATCACCAACTCCCGGAGTTTACTCAAACTCATGCCCATTGAGTCGATGATGCCATCCAACCATCTCATCCTCTGTTGTCCCCTTTCTCTTGCCTTCAATCTTTCCCAACATCAGGGTCTTTTCAAATAAGTCAGCTCTTCACATCAGGTGGCCAAAGTATTGGAGTTTCAGCTTCAGCATCAGTCCTTCCAATGAATATTCAGGACTGATTTCCTTTAGGATGGATTGGTTGGATCTCCTTGCAGTCCAAGGCACTCTCAAGAATCTTCTCCAACACCACAGTTCAAAAGCATCAATTCTTCAGTGCTCAGTTTTCTTTCTAGTTCAACTCTCACATCCATACATGACTATTAGAAAAACTATTAAAAAAACTATTAGGCAACCACAGCTTTGCCTAAACAGACCTTGTTGTCTCTGCTTTTTAATATGCTGCCTAGGTTGGTCATAACTTTTCTTCCAAAGAGCAAGCGTCTTTTAATTTAATGGCTGTAGTCACCATCTGCAGTTTTAGAGGAACACATAGGCAGAACACTCTTTGACATAAATCCAACAAAATCCTCTTTGACCCACCATCTAGAGTAACGGAAATAAAAGCAAAAATAAGCAAATGGGCCCTAATCAAATTTTAAGGCTTTTATACAGCAAAGGAAACTATGAACAAGATGAAAAGACAACTCTCAGAATGGAGAAAATAATTGCAAACAAAGCAACTGACAAAAGATTAATCTCCAAAATATACAAGCAGCTCATGCAACTCAATATCAAAAAAACAAGCAACCCAATCCAAAAAAAAAAAAGCAGACCAGACATTTCTCCAAAGAAGATGACATACAGATGGCAAACGAACACACAAAAAGATATTCAGCATTGTTCATTATTATAGAAATGCAAATCAAAACTAGAATGAGTTATCACCTCACACCAGTCAGAATGGCTATCATCAAAAAATCCACAAACAATAAATGCTGGAGAGGTTATGGAGAAAGGTGAACCCTTTTGCACTATTGGTGGGAATGTAAATTGATATAGTCACTATGCAGAACAGTATGGAGATTCCTGAAGAGACTAAGAATAAAACTATCTTATGACCTAGCAACCCCCGTACTGGGACATACACACTGAGGAAACCATGATGCAAAACAACACGTGTTCCCTAATGTTCACAGCAGCACTATTTACAATAACCTGTCTTACTTTCAATATGCTAACATTAAAAGAAAAGAGAAATAGAAAGAGCAGAAAGTACATCACCAAATTGGGTTTTGACCAACATCCAGACTTAAACAGCACTGGGAAGTCCCATGTCACAGCACATCTGGAGTCCCAGTTGGGAAAGGGACATTCATTCATCAACAGATGAATGAATAAAGAAGTTCTGGTACATATATACAATGGAATATTAGCCATAAGAAGGAATTAAATTGATTCAGTTGTGGTGAGTTGGATAAACCTAGAGTCTATCACACAGAGTGAAGTAAGTCAGAAAGAGAAAAATAAATATTGTATATTAATGCATATATATGGAATCAAGAAAATGGTACTAATGAACTTATTTGCAGGGCAAGAATAGAGACACAGATGTGGTGAACATATTTACAGGAGACAGTGGGACAAATTGAGAGAGTAGTATTGACATATACATGCTACCACGTGTAATAACACGGGGAGCTCAGCTTGGTACTCTGTGATGACATAGAGGCGTGGGATGAGGGGTTGGAAGGGAAGCTCCAGAGGGAGGGGATATATATATAAACTTATAGGTGATTCATGTTGTTCAGCAAAAAAACTAAAACAACATTGTAAAGCCTTTACCTTCCAATCAAAAATTTTTTTAAATGAAGTTAGGAAAAAATACAGCTAAGAATATCTTAAATTGAATGAAAAATCCAATTAATAGATGCAAACACCAAGAGGTCAGAGAGGCTAAAGTGATCTGACAAGAAATTTAAAGCAACCATTGTAAAATTGCTTAAATGAGCAATTACAAATACATGAGACAAATAAAAAAATTGAAAATCTCCATTAATAAGTAACAACTATTTATAGAAATATGATAGAAAATGTCAGAAACAGGTAGAAGATAGGAAAAAAGACCAAATGATGTTTTAAAAAATGAAAAATACAATAACAAAAATTTTTAAAGTCAGTGAATGTGATCAGAAACAAATGGATGGGAGAGAGGAAATAATCAGTGGACTGGAAGATAGAATAATAGCAATTACTCAATCACTTCATGGCAAATAGATGGGGAAACAGTGGAAACAGTGTCTGACTTTATTTTTCTGGGCTCCAAAATCACTGCAGATGGTGATTGCAGCCATGAAATTAAAAGATGCTTACTCCTTGGAAGGAAAGTTATGACCAACCTAGACAGCATATTAAAAAGCAGAGACATTACTTTGCCAACAAAGGTCCATCTAGTCAAGGCTACGGTTTCTCCAGTGGTCATGTATGGATGTGAGACTTGGACTATAAAGAAAGCTGAGCACCAAAGAATTGATGCTTTTGAACTGTGGTGTTGGAGGAGACTCTTGAGCGTCCCTTGGACTGCAAGGAGATCCAATCAGTCCATCCTAAAGGAGACCAGTCCTAAGTGTTCATTGGAAGGACTGATTATAAAGCTGAATCTCCAATACTTTGGGCACCTGATGTGAAGAGCTGACTCACTGGAAAAGACCCTGATGCTGGGAGGGATTGAGGGCAGGAGGAGAAGGGGACAACAGAGGATGAGATGGTTGGATGGCATCACCGACTCGATGGACATGGGTTTGGGTGAACTCCGGGAGTTGGTGATAGACAGGGAGGCCTGGCGTGCCGCGGTTCATGGGGTCTCAGAGTCGGACACGACTGAGTGACTGAACTGAACTGAACTGAACTCAGTCTAAATAGAGAAAATATGCTGAAAAAAAAGAAAAATGAAAAAAAGCCTCATGGACCTATGGGACTGTAAAAGGTCTAAGACTCAAGTCATTAGAGTCCAAAAAGGAGAAAGAGGTTGAGTTTGAAAAAATACTCAAAAAAATAATGGCCAAGACTTCTCAAATTTGGCAAGAGAAAGAGACCTTCAGATTCAAGAAATTAAGCTACTCCCAAACCCAAAGAGAATCACACATGAACAACATTCTGGAAACTAAAGAAAAACAAATAAAAAATTTTGAGAATAGCCAGTAAAAGAAAAATGACACCTTACCAATAGAGAAGGAAAAGTTCAGATAACATCAGATTTACTATCAGAAACCATGGAAGCTGAAAGGAAATGGCACAATATATTCAGGTGCTGAAAGAAAGAACTGTCAATCCAGAATCCTATACTCAGTGAAAACGTCCTTTAGGAATAAGGAGAAAATCAGTATATCCTAAGGTGAAAAAAATAAGAGAATTTGTCACCAGAAGCCTAAAGAGTGGCTAAAGAAGGCTCTCTGAACAGAAAGGTAATACTTTTTTTAGGTAATACTTTTTAAATTATTACCTTGGACCGTCAAGAAGGAAGAAACACAATAAATAAAATATAAATAAATATAATAGTTTTTCCTTTTTCTATTGTGTTTTCTAAACAATGTTTAACGGTTGGAGAAAAATAGATAAATCATCATTATAAGAAGAGAAAAAAATACTTGGAACTAATAAAAATTTTGGAAATTTTCAAATAAAATATCTTCTTAATATATGCATTACTGAGAATATCCAAAAACTTCATTTTTCATTTTCCCTCTAATAACTCCAAATGCCAAGAAGATCTATCCATCATACTTTACTTCTTCCTAATCAAATTCCACCCAGGTAAGGCACAATGTGCCTAGCACCCAGAAAATTCTTCTCTGTCTCTCTAGAAACTTTCCTTAAGCTAGCTAAATTAGAACTCTTTGATTGCAAATAACAAATACTCAGTTTGAACTTTTTTAAGTCAAACAATAGGAAAGTCAGGCCTGGTGCTAAAAAATGACTATAATAGGTGTCTCCAATGTCATCAACTTACCTTCCATCTCTGTCTCTTGCACTTCTTTCTGCATACCAATTTCATGATCTCCTGTCTGGACTTTCTCTGAGTTTACATCCTAAGAGCCCTGGACAAGAGTAGAAAAATAATTTTTCCTCTGCCTCTCATTTGAGAAAAAAATATCTTGGGAAATCTCTTGCAGTCCAGTGGTTAGGACTCAAAGCTTTAACTGCCAGGGCCCAGGAACGAAGATCTTGCAAGCTGCCCAGCATAGCCAAAAAGTGAAAAAGCAAATTCTTAGGGAGGAACTCTTGTTATTCCTGAGAATTTTCTTCCCTTTTGACCGATTTCTTAAACTTAGGCCTAGAGGGTGGGATATTTTACCAAAAGAGAGTTTTGATGCTCGTGAAACACTTAAAAAGCATTGAATCAAAGCAAGGCTTGACTATTCTTCTCCCACTAAATTTATCTTCCCTAGTTAAGAATCCTTAAGGAATCTAATCATAGCAAGGCAGGGTTTCTCTGCCTCAGCTCTACTGATGTTAGTTGCCAAATAAGCCTTTGTTGTAGGGGACTGCCCTGTGCACAGTAGGATGTTGGAAAGCATCCTTGGTCTGTAGAGAGATGCCAGGAGCAGTGCTCCATCTCCCATTTGCAACAACCAAAAATATCTCCAGATGTTGCCAAGTGTACCCTGGGAAACAAAACTGCTCCCAGCACAGTCACTGCAGTAAAGGAATGTGACATAGGAGAACAGAGGGCCTTTTCCCAGAAGCTATTACCAAAATGTGCATCTTGAGGGGTGAGGGGAAGATAAGGAGAATAACATGAAAAAGGGAAAGAGGAAGGATTGAGATGGCAGTGCTTCCAGCACCTTCCATTTCATTTACCATTTTCCCATTAGCCCCTGCTACTGCTGCTGCTGCTGCTGCTGCTGCTAAGTCACTTCAGTCGTGTCCGACTCTGTGCGACCCCATAGACGGCAGCCCACCAGGCTCCCCCGTCCCTGGGGTTCTCCAGACAAGAGTACTAGAGTGGGTTGCCATTGCCTTCTCTGCCATTAGCCCCTGGGAACCAACTAATTTATCATGTTTTCTAGCTGTTCACCTTGGAAGAATAACTAGGATCCCAGGGCTTATGAAAAAGAATGAAGCATANTCTCCAGACAAGAGTACTAGAGTGGGTTGCCATTGCCTTCTCTGCCATTAGCCCCTGGGAACCAATTAATTTATCATGTTTTCTAGCTGTTCACCTTGGAAGAATAACTAGGATCCCAGGGCTTATGAAAAAGAATGAAGCATATGAATACTTCAACCTGGGGATGTGGGGAGGAGAGAATGGACCAAGGATTCAGACTCCTTAATTAAGATGGTGATAGTTCAGCATCAGTGACCACAACCTGAGGGTCCTGGACTGTGTTTCTTGTGAAGGTACTGAATTTTTTCTTGTGTCTACTACCAATTGTTATCCATACTAAAAAAAGAGATCACTTGTAATTTAGAGTTTTCACTAGGCTTTTCAGACCCAATCTTCTTTGATTCTCATCTAAACCCTTGAAGTGGGCGAGGTAATATCTTGTTATGTCCATTTTCATATGAGAAAACTGATATCCATTATATAAGAAATAGAGGCACTATCACATGGGCACTAAAAGTATGGAGCTTTTAATACAGACAAATCAGACTTCAATTCTTGGTTCCACAACTTACTAGTTATTTGATCTTGTCATGTTACTTAATACTTCATCTGTAAAATGTAGTCAATACCTAGGTAATACAGGTTTGCAGGGGGCGCTCCGCAGAAAGAGAGAGGCAGTGGAACTTCCTTCAGCAAAGCCGAGGGGTCCTGAGGAGAGGTAAGCCTGCTGTCCACCAACCCAGCCCCCTGGCGAGCAAGAGACAATCAGGCGCAACAGCGATTCTGTCTGAGCAGTTCCACTTTATTGCCGCAAGCTCCCCGCTTATAAAGGCAAGCAGGGGGTTTCGCGAGGGACTTTCCATAGTTGCACCAATCACATTAAAGGTCAAATCGCCATGCGCCTTCATTATAACAGGAGTCTATGGTGATCACGCGCTGTCCACGTGCACAGAAATCAAGAGAGCCAATCAAAAACTTTGACAAACAACATAGACCACACCCCCCTCCTTCCTGCAGGCGCCATCTTAGCTTCCTACCACAAAGCTATCCCTTCTTTTTTAAGGTTTCCCATTTAGGGCGCCACACAGGTTGTCATGAGAACCAAGTTGATTAATGCAGGTAAAGTATCTACTATGGTACCTGACACTTAGTAAGCACATAATAAAAGATAGCAGGTATTATAATCATAGTTAAAAATATCCTCACTGAAATTCCAAGAAAAATTAAAATATAGCAATATAGCCAGAGTCTCACAGCCTGTTAAGGATGGGTCATGTCCTTAAAATCAACTTTTGAACATCTGGTATCATTTTAATATTCTGTGATAACAGATTAAGTAAGGAGATAAAGACTGATTATTCACTATTTACATTACCTTACTTAACCTCACTGTGTTAGAGAATCAGTCAATGGTATCTGCATTTCACAGGAAACAAAATTTGAGATTTAGAGAAATAACTTGCCCGTGTCACCCAGGTTGAGAGTAGGGTTGGATTATTAGTTTTGTAGTACTGTTGCAAGAAGAGGGACCCCTTTCAGAATGTAAACCTAATACGTTGATTTAGATCAGGTGGGGAGAGTCTTCTACTCTATTAGACAGGACAGTACCCACTCCCCGAAGAAAGTAGTTACAGAAGAAAGTGATGTCTACCACAGTTCCCAAGATGTATCTTAAGTGAGGTCTCTCGGGGTTGAGAGAAGGGGGGCAGTTATTAGGGAACCGTTGACCAAAACTACTTGCCTTGGCCAGGCTGGTTTACCTTGGTTGTCTCACAACAGGAGGCTCCTGTAAGGAACATGGTGCTGATGCTGAAAATTAACTGGGAGAATTCAAGAGGCCAAAAGTTTCTGGACCACCTGTCTTACAAGTCTAGGAAATATTCCCTCTTGTTGCTTATTCCTGTATCTAGAGTTACACTATTACAATTATTGGCCTCATATAGAACTGTATATCATCGGTTTATTGGAGGCTCAGTCACACACCTGGTGATGCAAGAAACGACAATTTTGTAAAACAGGCAATATGAAAAATAGCACAGCTAGGAGTATTAGTAAGGTCATAAGCAAGAACTTAGGTAAAGAACTTCCATGGCTATAGCCCACTACATTCCAGGTCATCTGACAGTCTGTTCTGTACCAACTTTTGTATTTAAGGAAAATTACATATTGGTATTGTCCATAAAGCACCCAGCCCAATTTCCTAGTGCACTAGTCTGGCTATTCCTAGTACAGTTTGATTGTTCCCAACATAAGGGAGACTTTAAATTTAAATGACCATAGCCTAATGTTAATCTCCTGGTTGCAGATCATGAAGCATCTGATCTTCATCCAAAGATAGGTTACTGAGTTAAGCTTCAGAAACAAATTTCAGTTCAGCTCAGTTCAGTAGCTCAGTTGTGTCCGACTCTTTGCGACCCCATGAATCACAGCACGCGAGGCCTCCCTGTTCATTACCGTCTCTTGGAGTTCACTCGGTCTTACGTCCATCGAGTCCGTGATGCCATCCAGCCATCTCATCCTCGGTCGTCCCCTTCTCCTCCTGCNGCTTCCCTATTGGCTCAGTCAGTAAAGAGTCTGCCTCCAATGTGGGAGACCCGGGTTCAGTCGCTGGGTCAGGAAGATCCTCTGGAGAAGGACATGGCAACCCACTCCAGTATTCTTGCCTGGAGAATCCCATGGACAGAGGAGCCTAGCAGGCTATAGTCCATGGGGTCACAAGAATCGGGCATGACTTAGTGACTAAACGACCACCATCCATTGACATGTCTCTTTCTCTCTAAAACTATGTTCTTTTTTTTAATCAAATATGGTCAAATCAAAATTAATTTGTTTGAGAATTGTCTGATTAATTGGTAAAAGATCCCCTATGAGCAAGAAAGCCATGTCAAGGGTTTGTCATCAATTTTACCTTGCAGATTTAAGTGAATTCCTCCCTTTTTGAGATCCACAACATACCTTCAGACTCTTGCACCTATTAGAGGGTGGCCTTCCTTATTTAATTTCTCTTATAATGCTGCTGAGAACCTAAGAGTTTCCCATCTCTGGAAAGATCAAGTAGAAGGAAAAGAGAAAAGTTTCCATTTTATTCACAGTGGTGTCATTTACCAAATTGCTGTAAGTCATAAGTAACTTGAGGGGAAATTTTTCCCCATATTTGGAAGACACAATTCAAAACCAGTAATATTCCAAGATGAAACCCATAAAAATTATAACCATATTCATCAGTTCACTCAGTAAACAATCCTGTTAGCTTTTCATGAAGACTTCCTGGTAGCAAGCCCATCTCTTAACCAAGATGGATTCCGGCAAGAAGGACTTTGGGAGGTTGGTCATCTCCTCTCTCTTTTGATCCCTCCCAAGTTATCCCAGTTAGCTTTTGGTGGCAGCACTATGCTCCTTATAACTCAGGCAACTCAGGCAAGCAGGCCTGGTCAAGGTGGGTGGTTTTAATCAATAGTTCCCTAACAGTCCCTTGGACTGCAAGGAGATCAAGCCAGTCAAACCTAAAGGAAATCAGTCCTGAATATTCACTGGAAGGACTGATGCTGAAGCTGAAACTCCAGTACTTGGCNTTTTAATCAATAGTTCCCTAACAGTCCCTTGGACTGCAAGGAGATCAAGCCTGTCAAACCTAAAGGAAATCAGTCCTGAATATTCACTGGAAGGACTGATGCTGAAGCTGAAACTCCAGTACTTGGCCACCTGATGTAAAGAACTGATGCACTGGGAAAAATCCCTGATGCTGGGAAAGATTGAAGGCGGGAAGAAAAGAGGACAACAGAAGATGAGATGGTTGGATGGCATCACCAACTCAATAGACATGAGTTTGAGCAAGCTCTAGGAGTTGGTGATGGACAGGGAAGTCTGGCGTGCTGCAGTCCATGGGGTTTCAAAGAGTTGGACACAACTGAGTGACTGAACTTTCTTTCTCCCTAACAGTATGAAGCCCTACCACTCATTCTTTTGCAGTTCTAGTGACTGATTGAAGTGTGGAATGGCAAGATAATCCTGCCCATGACAATCTGAAAAGTCTCAGAGACTAGGGGACCTTTTAAAACACCTGTGGTGGATTCATGTCAATGTATGGCAAAGCCAATAGAGTATTGTAAAGTCAAATTTTAAAAATTTAAAAAAATTAAAAAAATAGCTTTTCTTCATAAAATAATAAAGATGCATAGGGAAAGAAATGGCCCTTCTTTTGTGTAATAGGCACAGAATGAATAGCTGCCACCATCTTGCAAGCATGAGAAGATCAAACCAGAGAGGAAAGATGAAACATCAAAGACAGCAGAGCAGATGACAAAGACATCTGGGCCATTGATGATGTCGCTCAACAAAGTACTGATTTAACAAACCTGGGAGCTCTATATCAGCTTTGTTTTCATGGGAGAAAATTAACTTCTATTACATTTTAACCATTTAAATCAGACTTTCTGTTATTTGCAGTGAAATGCCTGATAAAATTAGCCATAATGATATCTGCTGATGTCTTATTCATACTAATAAGATTTATTGTACACTTACTACATTTCAGATATTGTACTGAGCTTTTCAGGTATTTCCTTTGAAATATTTCATGTTTCATTCTTATAACAAATTCATAAAATAGATACTATTATTAATTCCATTTTGCAGACGTGTAATAAAGTAGAAAAAAGAAACTAGCATTTGTAGGTTACAAACATACCTATGTAACTTCCTGGGACATTGGGAAAATGACTCAGAATGCAGACTCCTGAGTCAGACCATCTACGTTCAAATAGTTTTTAATCTCTTACCAACCCTGTGATCTTGGGCACGTACTTACAAAATATTCTCTTTGAGCCTGTTTCCTCTTCCTTAAAATGGACATGATAATTGCATACATCTGAAGGTGTTGTTGAATGAAATGAAATTCATTGAATCAACAAATACTGTGTGTATGATTTAATACTTCCCTTAATTTTGCAAGGGGGGGAAATACTACCTCCATTTATATAAATGAGGAAACAGGTTTAAAGAGGTAAAATTATTTGTCAAACTCTATTGTTACTGTTAGTAAGCAGGATGCTGGGGTCCAAATCCAATTATGTTTCTTTTCGTTTCAAAGAAATGGGTGTAGTTACATGACAAAGGTTGTTTGGGTCCAAGGTTGGGACAGAGAGCTGGGGAATGAACTAAACACAGGTTGTGAAGAGCTCTTTGTGCTTTTTCAAGGAAAGTGGGGAACATATTGGTGAACTGAGGCTATGGGACTGTGAGAAGAAGGAGGCAACAAGGCCTAGATCTGGCAGTGGAGAGCAGGAGAAGGTAAGAATTGCCAGATGAGTGACACTCCATCTACTGATATGCAGCCAGTCTCTGGGGATACACTCTCCAAGGATGGCTATGGGATCACCTTATTAATTATTAGATTTGCCTTGTGCATTTTGATATTGTGAATTTTAAAAAGACATATGTATTTGTCTCTGTCCTATTTCTGGCACAGAGCTCCTAAAATGTTTAGAATTTCCTAACTGTTGGGTGTGATTTCTGTGTCTTCTGTTATGTAAATGAGGTGAGTTTTGGACCACTCCCAGATTAGGCCTGGTTGTCCAAGGAACCAATCCCATGATTAGAGGGTTGAAACTTTCAATCCTATAGCAGGAGGAGAGAGGTGCCAGAGACTGAATCAATAGCCAAGGGCCAATGGTTTAACCAATCATGATTATGTAATGAAGCCTCCAATAAAAACCCAAAAGAAGGGTGTCCAGAGAGCTGCCATGTTGGCAAACATGTGGAGGTACTGAGCTCCATCTCCCCTCTCCCCATACCTTGCTCTTTGTATTTCTTCTACCTGGCTATTCCTGAGTTATACTCTTATAATAAACTGGCAATCTAGTAAGTAAAATGTTTCTCTGATTTTTGTGAGTCACCCTAGCAAATTAATTGAGCCTGAAAAGGGGGTTGTTGGAACCTCTGATCTATAGTCAGTTGGTCAGAAGCACAGGTAACAACCTGGATGAGCATAGACATCTGAAGTAGGACAGAATAGGAGTGGGGACATCCTTGTGGGACTGAGCCCATAGCCTCTGGGACCTGACATTGTCTCCAAGTAGGTGGTGTCAAAATTGAGTTCAATTGTAGGACACCCAACTGGTATTGTAGAATTGCTTGGTGTATAGAAAAAAAAAAATCACATATTGAAACAGTGCCAGAATATTATGCACCTTTGTTGCCGAAAATCCTTGAGATGTTGCCAATTGTTACAGTTCAGTCACCTCTCCATCAGCCAACATGGGCACAAACTCACCTCAAGGATGTGGGCAATCAGGGCTATGAAGTCTCAAACTTGTTGTTGACCACTCAGTCCTGTCTAACTGTTTGCAATCACATGGACTGCAGCACGTCAGGCTTCCCTTATCCCAGAGCTTGCTCAAACTCATGTCCATTCAGCCATCTCATCCTCTGTCATCCCTCTGCCCTCCCACCTTCAATTTTTCCCAGCATCAGGGTCTTTTCCAATGAGTCTCCTCTTTGCATCAGGTGGCCAAAGTATTGGGAGTTTCAGCTTCAGCATCAGTCCTTTCAAAGAATATTCGCAGTTGATCTCCTTTAGGACTGACTGGTTTGATCTCCTTGCAGTCCAAGGGACTCTCAAGAGTCTCTTCCAACAACAGTTGGAAGAAAGCATCCATTTGAAAGCATCAGTTCTCAAAAGTATCAGTTCTTCAGCACTCAGCCTTCTTTATGGTCCACATCTACATCCATGCATGACTACTGGAAAAACCATAGCTTTGACTATACAGACCTTTGTTGGCAAAGTAATGTCTCTGCTTTTTAATATACTGACTAGGCTGGTCATAGCTTTTCTTCCAAGGAACAAGGGTCTTTTAATTTCATGGCTGCAGTCACCATCTGCAGTGATCTTAGAGCCCAAGAAAATAAAGTCCGTCACTGTTTTCATTGTTTCCCCATCTATTTGCCATGAAGTAATGGAACCATATGCCATTATTTTAGTGTTTTGAATGTTGAGTTTTAAACGAGGTTTTTCCCTATCCTCTTTCACCCTCATCAAAAGCTCTTTAGTTCTTCTTCACTTTCTGCCATAAGGGTGGTGTCATCTGCATATCTAGGTTATTGATATTTCTCCAGGCAATCTTGATTCCAGCTTGTGCTTCATCCAGCCCAGCATTTCACATGAAGCGACTTCACTTTCACTTTTCACTTTCATGCATTGGAGAAGGAAATGGCAACCCACTCCAGTATTCTTGCCTGGAGAATCCCAGAAACAGAGGAGCCTAATGGGCTGCCGTCTACAGGGTCACACAGAGTAGGACACGACTGAAGCGACTTAGCATCAGCAGCAGCAGCGGCACTCTGTATATAAGTTAAATAAGCACAGTGACAATATACAGCCTTGATGTATTCTTTTCCCAATTTGGAACCAATCTGTTGTTTTATGTCCAGTTCTAACTGTTGCTTCTTGACCTGCATACAGATTTCTCAGGAGGCAGCTAAGGTGGTCTGGAATTCCCATCGCTTGAAGAATTTTCCACAGTTTGTTGTGATCCACATAGTCAAAGGCTTTAGTGTAGTCAACCAAGAAGAAGTAGATGTTTTTCTGGAATTCTCTTGCTTTTTCTATGATCCAACAGATGTTGGCGATTTGATCTCTGGTTCCTCTGCCTTTTCTGAATCCAGCTTGTACATCTGGAAGTTCTTGGTTCATGTACTGCTGAAGCTTAGCTTTGAAGATTTTGAGCATGATCTTGCTAGCATATGAAATGAGTACAATTGTGCTGTAATTTGCACATTCTTTGGCCTTGCCTTTCTGTGAAAGTGGAATGAAAACTGACCTTTTCGAGTCCTGTGGCCACTGCTGAGTTTTCCAAATTTGCTGGCATATTGAATGCAGCACTTTAACAACACCATCTTTTAGGATTTGAAATAGCTCAGCTAGAATTCCATCACCTCCACTAGCTTTGTTCATAGTGATGCTTCCTAAGGCCCACTTGGCTTCACACTCCAGGATGTCTGGCTTTAGGTGAGTGATTACACCATTATGGTTATCTGGGTCATTAAGATCTTTTCTGTATAGTTCTGTGTATCCTTGCCACCTCTTCTTAATATCTTCTGCTTGTTAGGTCCATACCATTTCTATCCTTTATCAAGCCCATCTTTGCATGAAATGTCCCCTCAGTATCTCTAATTTTCTTGAAGAGATCTCTTGTCTTTCCCATCCTATTGTTTTTCTCTAATTCTTTGCATTGTTCACTTAAGAAGGCTTTCTTTTTTCTCCTTGCTAGTCTCTGGAACTCTGCATTCAGATGGGTACATTTTTCCTTTGCCTTTCACTTCTCTTGTTTTCTCAGCTGCTTGTAAGTCCTCCTCANTCCTATTGTTTTTCTCTAATTCTTTGCATTGTTCACTTAAGAAGGCTTTCTTTTTTCTCCTTGCTAGTCTCTGGAACTCTGCATTCAGATGGGTACATTTTTCCTTTGCCTTTCACTTCTCTTGTTTTCTCAGCTGCTTGTAAGTCCTCCTCAGACAACCGTTTTGCCTTTTTGTATTTCTTTTTCTTAGAGATGATTTGGATCTCTGCCTCCTATATGATGTTATGAACCTCCATCCATGGTTCTTCAGGTACTCTGTCTATCAGATCTAATCCCTTGAATCTATTTGTCACTTCTACTGTATAATCATAAGGGATTTGANCTTTTTCTTAGAGATGATTTGGATCTCTGCCTCCTATATGATGTTATGAACCTCCATCCATGGTTCTTCAGGTACTCTGTCTATCAGATCTAATCCCTTGAATCTATTTGTCACTTCTACTGTATAATCATAAGGGATTTGATTTATTTCATACCTGAATGGTCTAGTAGTTTTCCCTACTTTCTTCAATTTAAGTCTGAATTTGGCAATAAACAATTCATGATCTGAGCCACAGTGAGCTCCCAGTCTTATTTTTGCTGACTGTATACAGTTTCTCCAACTTCAGCTGCAAAGAATATAATCAATCTAATTTTTATATCGACCATCTGATGATGTCCAAGTGTAGAGTCATCTCTTGTGTTGTTGGAAGAGTGTTTGATATCTCAAACTATATTATTCTAAAAAGAAAAAACAAACAAAAAAACATGATCAAGTGGCTACAGTAGGAAGTTTGGGGCCAGGCAAAGCTGGTCTGGAATCCTTCTTACTAGGTGATCTTAAATACAATGCTTGCCTCTTGGGCCCTCAGTATGATGGTTCGAGAGTCAGACTATCTGTATTCAAATCTTGGGTTGCCACCTACTGGCTATGTAACCTCAAATAAATCACTAATAAGCTCTCTGAAGCTGTTTCCTCATCTGTAAAATGGGGAAGATAAGTTTACCTACCTGTTAGAGAGGTTTAAATGAAATTAAGTCATATATTCAATGAGTAGTTGCTGAGAACCTTCTAAATGCCTGTCAGGGTCTGGTGGTGACAAGATAGGCAAGATCCCTGTTCTTGTAGAGCTCACACTGGAGTGAGAATGAAGAGATGATACAGAGATAATTGAAATAAGAAGATAACATTAAGCAGCGATCAAAGTAGAGCTTCTCTGGACACAGAAAGGGAGGCCTGAACCAAAGCTGAATATTGGTTGACCAGGAGCAACAGTAGGTCCAAAGGCCTGGAGACAAAGCAGAGTTTGGCACAATCATGGAGGAAAGTAAGGACCAGAGTGTCTAGACTGAGCAAACGGAAGGGCAGTGCAAGAGGTAGCCAAGGGTTGGACCCCGGGAAGCCTTGTTACTCTTATTTTGCTGTTTACTTGAGAAAGGAAGACACTGATGGAGGTTTTAAAACAAAACAATCCTTAGCAGAGTGCCATCCATTCTAAAATTCATTCCCAGGATTTATTTGAATGAGGTATGGTTAGACACATAGACATGGAAGCAACTGTCATGAGGGAAGAAGTTCATACTCACAGATCCCTAGAAGGAGGGATCCTTCACAGGAGCCAGGCCAACACAGGGAAGCACCAGGTTCAGCCAAGAGGCAGAGGTGGGTTAGGGCAGAGTGTGGCCCAGAGCCTCTATTGGGGTGCTAGCAGGAAAGAAAGGGTGAGACAGGGGATGCTTGTTGAGTAACTTTAAAGCTGGATGGTTTGAATAATTTTGATGGGCTCTGGACTCTAGTGGCAGTCTCTAGCTGTCTAGTTACTGGCCCTGGGGTGATTTAGGGCAGGGGAAACATTGGTTCAGTGTGTGAGAGTTTGCTAAAGGAAATGATTGGAGAGTATGGGATCTTTACTAGTTGGTTGGTACATCAAAAGCACACTCAAACAGAGCCATTGGCCATTTCTAGGAATTAGCTAGCCCTGAGAAGGGCCATCTCTCTAGCATCGAGGCCCTAGATGTCAGAACATCAAGAATACAGAAAATAAGGAAGATATATCCAATACATTATCATATAACAAGTTTTTAATAATTGATATCCATTAGTATTGCCTAATCAGAGAAGGCAATGGCATCCCACTCCAGTACTCTTGCCTGGAAACTCCCATGGATGAAGAAGCCTGGTAGGNTAAGGAAGATATATCCAATACATTATCATATAACAAGTTTTTAATAATTGATATCCATTAGTATTGCCTAATCAGAGAAGGCAATGGCATCCCACTCCAGTACTCTTGCCTGGAAACTCCCATGGATGAAGAAGCCTGGTAGGCTGCAGTCTATGGGGTCACGAAGAGTCAGACACGACTGAGAGACTTCACTCTCATTTTTCACTTTCATGCATTGGAGAAGGAAATGGCAACCCACTCCAGCGTTCTTGCCTGGAGAATGCCAAGGACGAGGGAGCCTGGTGGGCTGCCATCTATGGGGTGGCACAGAGTTGGACAAGACTGAAGTGACTTAGCAGCAGCAACAGTATTATCTAATAGAGATGAGGGCAATGCCTCCTATTTTGAAAAATTGTGAGCAATTATTATACAATGTATGCAAAGAACCTAAAACATAAGAAGCACTCAAAATTTTTATTTCTTTCCCTTTCCTGCTACAACACATTTTGACCTCTAATGATGTATTTAGAACAGAAAATACCCAATAGCAGATGGTTTCTGACCTGCATTTTAAACTGATAACAAAGTTTTACCTTTCACATACCAAATCAGCCCTGACATATGATTTTTTTTAATGTATTCATTGTTAGATATTGTCACCATATTTGAACCTCTGACAGTTACTTAAAAAGAGGGTGGGATAATTTGAGAGAATAGCATTGAGACATGTATATTACCATATGTGAAATAGATGACCAGTCCAAGTTCGATGCATGAAACAGGGCACTCAAAGNCTGACAGTTACTTAAAAAGAGGGTGGGATAATTTGAGAGAATAGCATTGAGACATGTATATTACCATATGTGAAATAGATGACCAGTCCAAGTTCGATGCATGAAACAGGGCACTCAAAGCCGGTGCATTGGGACAACCCAGAGGGATGGGATGGGGAGAGAGGTAGGAGGGGGATTTCGGGATGGGGAACACATGTGCACCCATGACTGATTCATGTCTGTGTATGGCAAAAACCACCACAATATTGTAAAGTAATTAGCCTCCAATTTAAATTAATTAATTAATTTTTTTTTAAGTAGTGAGAACAACAGGGCAAGGGAAAGAGAATAAACATTTGTTGAGTGTATGTTATAGGTCAAGCAGTGTGTAAGATGTCCATCATCACAATGCTATGGTCTGACCATTGTACCCATACTTCAGATCTTGTGCTGAAATCCTAACTTTAAAAGATGAAGGAGTTAGAAGGTAGGAGCTTTGACGTTGATTAGGTCAAGAGTGGAAACCTCATGAATGAAAATAGTGCCCTTATAAAAAAGGCCCCACAGAGCTTCCTAGTCCCCTTCCATCAGATACAGACCCAATGAGAGGGTTCTGGCATGAACCAGGAAGTGAGGTCTCACCAGCCACCACACCACATCTGCTGGCACCACGATCTTAGGCTTCTCAGCCTCCAGAATTATAAGAAATTTCTGTGGTTTATAAGCCACCCACTCTGCGGTATTCTATTCTAGCAGCCAAGGCACCATGGAAAAGATAATTTTAGAGATCCCTAGACCCAATATTAAATGACATTGAATCACCTGAAGGGAGAATTAATCCATTTCCCACCTTTCCAACTGCAACAAGAAAAAGTCCCAAGCAGGCACTAGCATTCCTTTAATGTCTCTCTAACACAAATCTCCCCTTTCAACAAAGACTTGGAGCCTTGGCAGGCTACAATACTAGCTAGATTCTAATGATATTGGTGTTTTCCCCTTGATTTCTTAAATGGCTTCCTTTTTTACAAAGCAAGAGATACTAGTGCGACTACATGTGAGAAAAATTAATTTAAAAATTAATTTTAAATATCTAAATTTAGATATTCAAAGAAGGCAATGGTACCCCACTCCAGTACTCTTGCCTGGAAAATCCTGAAGGAGTCTGGTAGGCTGCGGTCCATGGGGTTGCTAAGAGTAGGATACGACTGAGCAACTTCCCTTTCACTTTTCACTTTCATGCATTGGAGAAGGAAATGGCAACCCACTCCCGTGTTCTTGCCTGGAGAATCCCAGAGACGGGGGAGCCTGGTGGGCTGCCGTCTGTGGGGTCGCACAGAGTCGGACACGACTGAAGTGACTTAGCAGCAGCAAATTTAGATATTAATTTTAAATATCTAATTTTTAAATAGAAGTATTTTTAAGTGACTCAGCTTAAAAAGAAACACTATGTTAATAATAGTACAAGCAGCAAAAATCATGCACATGGTATACATGCACAGGAAATACTAGATTCTTTCCTTTATCTCAATGGCATCCTCATGAGGCAGACAATGTATTGATCTCTGGTTTACCTATAGGACACTAGGACACAAAAAGGGAAAATGACTCAGCCAAGATCACATAAGCCTCTGCAACCCAGTTCCAGCTGGCTCCAGAGTTTGAAATCTCACCACACTGATAGATCAGGGTGTTTGTTTGTTTCCATAATCAGAAGTTATCAATTTGGGAAAGCCTCATATATATCTCTTAAGGAAGCTAAGGGACCTGCTGTCTTTAGAAATTAGCAGCCAGGTATGCGAGACAGCAAAAGAGACACAGATGTATAGAACAGTCTTTTGGACTCTGTGGGAGAGGGAGAGGGTGGGATGATTTGGGAGAATGGCATTGAAACATGTGTAATATTATATACGAAATGTGTTGTCAGTCCAGGTTCAATGCATGATACTGGACGCTTGGGGCTGGTGCACTGAGACGACCCAGAGGGATGGTATGGGGAGGGAGGAGGGAGGGGGTTCAGGATGGGGAACACATGTATACCTGTGATGGATTCATGTTGATGTATGGCAAAACCAATACAATATTGTAAAGTAACTAACCTCCAATTAAAATAAATAAATTTATATTTTTAAAAAAAGAAATTAGCAGCCAGGAGTCTGGGTAACCCTCACCTGGGAAGCCTGGGCAAAGCACTTGATTCTCTTTTCAAGTCTCCAGCAGCTTCTCCTCCCATAGCACAGCTAAAGAGAAAGGCAAAGCAACACTAGAACCAGATGTTACGTTATGAATTGATCTCTTAGATCAGTAATGCAGAGTCCCTGGGATGACAACCTTGTTCCGGAGAAAGCAGACTTCAGCGCTCAGGTATTCAGGACACTGTGAAATTTCCCTGAACAGGACAGGTCATTCTTCTGCCCTACCTAGCCCGGTCCAGCCATTAGATGGCCTGCCTGCTGTCCTTTCTAGCTGTTCTTCTTCTGTCCCCATTGCTGCCTAGTGGAACTGGCCTTATCTAGACATTGATGAGTCATGCTTCTGTACATTTCAATGTTTTATCCCTGCGGGGAAGATTCTGGTAAGTATCTTCACTCTCACTGTTCTTAATACCCCATATCTCCCTCTTAAGACTATTTCTAAGGCTCTTAAAGAAAATTGAACTTTTTGGCAATGATTGGGAATGGAAAAAGCTCAAGGATTGGGATGGAGCTGGGGAGGGCAGTGGTTTCATG
The DNA here is from genome assembly GCA_006410875.1 of Neotragus pygmaeus. NCBI lineage: Eukaryota > Metazoa > Chordata > Mammalia > Artiodactyla > Bovidae > Neotragus > Neotragus pygmaeus. Next base: position 966,660 of record SJYV01034234.1, on the reverse strand, counting down.
ATTAGCTGGCTGGAAAGAATATTCAAACCATCTCTCTTTTAGTTTCACAACTTAAGTACCTCAAATGTTCTGGGTGTTACACAGTATGTGAGAATTCTTGGTCTCTGAAACTCCACAAATCAAAGGAAAATGACATTTAGTAACTTTTTATTCATACAACACACAGACATGATGGTAACTCTACTGTTACTGTCTCTTTCGGAGCCAATTCTCAATTGTGCTGAGAATGGCTTCACCTTTGAGCTGTACAAGCTGTGTTTATGTTCCAGCTCTGATGCTAATGTGGTGTGTGGTCGTGGACATATCACTTAACTTCTCTGGATCTCAATTCTCTCATCTGTAAAGTGGGGCAATTGGATAGAATTCTCTCTGTGGGTCCCACAGCTCTCAAATACTAGGTCATTGTGGGCACACTGCTTCCTCTCTCTGAGCCACAGATTTCCCATATGCAAAATGAGCTAATTAAGCCCTGGTCACTTCACAGAATAATGATGATTAAAATAGAATGGTTTATGTGGCTATACAGGCATACCTTGAAGATATTGTGGATTTGGTTCCAGACTATAGCAATAAAGTAAATATCACAATAAAGTGAGTCAAATGTTTCTATTTCCCAGTGCACATGAAAGTTATGTGTACACTATACTGCAATCTATCAGGTGTGCAATAGTGTTATGTCTAAAAACACACATTAAATAAAAGATACTTTAGCTAAAAGATGCCAACCATTGCCTGAGTCTTCAACTAGCCATAATCTTTTTGCTTGGTGGAGGATTTGAAATATTTTGAGAATTACCACAATGAGACACAGAGACATAAAGTGACAAAATGCAGTTGGAAAGATAGTGCCCTGATGGACATGCTTAATGCAGAGTTGCCACAAACTTTCAATTTGTTAAAAATGCAGTATCTGCAAAGCCCAATAAAACAAGATATGCCTGTACTTTGTTAAAAGTCCTATCAACTGTCAAGTGTTACTGTAATAAGAATAAAGATCTTTGGCTGATCAATGTGTGACTTTTAAATGAAAGGGAGAGTCTTAGGGGTGTTTTTGACAAGTACTCCTCACATCATTACAGAGTTTTATCTAGACCATCTTTATCTCTAGGAGATTATTTCTAAATTGTAGGAAGAACATTTGGGCTTCCCAGGTGGCACTAGTGGTAAAGAACCCATCTACCAATGCAGGAGACATAAGAGACACAGGTTTGATCCCTGGGTTGGGAAGATCCCTTGGAGGAGGGCGTGGCAACGCATTCCACTATTTTTGCCTGGAGAATCCCGTGGACAGAGATGCCTGGCAAGCGACACTCCAGAGGGTCTCAAAGAGTCGGAAATAGAAGTGACTTCGCGCATGAGAATATTTAACATAAGATCTGCCCTTTAACAAATATAAAGTGTATAATACAATATTGTTAACTATAGGCAGGATGTTAAAGATAAGATCTCTAGGATTTATTTGTCTGGCATAACTAAAAGTTTATGCCCTTTGAGTAGCAACTCTCCCTTCCCATCACTCCCCAGCCCCTGGCAACCACCATTCTCCTTCTGCTTTAATGAGTTTGCTTTGTTTATGTAAGGAGAATCATGCAGTGTTTGTCTCTCCGTGACTGGCTTATTTCATTCAGCCTAATGTCCTACAGATTCATCCACATTATCACAATGACAGGAATTTCTTCTTTTTTAAAAAGCTGAATAACATTCCATTATTATATATGCATGTACATATATATATGTATATATAACATTTTCTTTGTCCATTTATCCATCAATGAACATTAGGTTGTGGCCACATCTTGGAGATTGTGAATATGCTGCCACAAACACGGGAGTGAGGAGATACTAGATGGTTCACGGGGAAGCAAGACGTCATAGATCTGGAATGGGCAGAAAAAGTGAATCACAGAAATGGCCCCAGAGCAGATGAGTCCTGTTGGGCTGTCCCCACAGAGATGAGTAAGATCCATCTCTCCTGCCCATGTTCCACTCATTCAAGATGCTAAGCCCCAGCAGACAGAATCTAACTGACCAACTTTAGGGTACCTGACCGGCCCCCACTGTCCTTCAAAGGATCTGGCCTTTTCTGGTTCTGTAAAGGGGTGACAAGTTCCTGAATTCACGCTCCTTCTGAGAACACATCCAGTGGGGAGGATCACTCTTTGAAAAGGAAATGAGGATCTGTTAGGAAGGGGAATAAGATTCTTTGCAGACTCCGAATGTGAAATAGCCACTTCCCAGAGGTCACTTAAATGCTTAAGTATTGATAATCACAACATGTCACCCTCAGATATAATTTCTTTTTTTACCTTTTGCTGTTGCATGTTTCCCCACCTGATAAGAAAGAGGTCATTTGATGAGACAGACTGGTTGTCTCTTAGCTCCATCTCCTCTCTCTTTTCTCCCCTCCTCACTCCTCCCCTTGCTTCCTGTCCTTCCCCTCCTCTTTTCTCTCTCTCCCTCACCTCACTTCTGTCAGGTAAGGTGACAGGAGCAAAATGAGCCTTAAAGGCTATTTAGTAGTCTTGTAGGTCTCTCTGAACAAGAGAAAAGACTGTTCTCCAGTTTCAACATCCTAATCAATTACATCCTCCCTCATTCTACCACAAACACACATGCACATGCCTTCCCTCAATCTAACAAGCACAATCTAACGTACACCTATGTGTGCACACGTACACCCATGAACACACACATATGTGAAGAAATACACAAATACACATGTGCAGGTACATCACACAGGCATGCACACACATGCACACACACACAAATGCCTGCACTTATATATACATGTTCATGCACACAGGACAAATACACACACACACACACACACACACACACACACACCCCTAACTCTCACCTCCCTTCCTCTCAGACAAAAGCCCATTTCCTTTCCCTCATCCACAGCCACTTGTCTCCTGTTGATGAAATTTACCTTTCCCCCTCACAGAGCCATAGGGGAGAGAGAGGCAGCCCTGACCACTTGACAGGTCAATGACAAGAAAAAAAAGACTTTATCCAAATTCCATGAGAACTGACATGCCCCCACGAAGAACTAACTGCATGGCTATTACAAGCAGTGCTGTGATGAATCCTCAGCAGCCCACCAAGAAGTCCTCAACCATAAGCTGTGCCTGTGGAGTAAAACCAACACTGCTTGGAAACTCAAGGAAAGCAAGCAAGAGGCTGCAGACAAAGACATACTGGTAAGGGATCTATCAGAGCTGGCCAAGGGCAGCAGAGAACCAGGATAATCAGGGAGATATGTCCGGTACCATTCTGACAGCCTAACAGCAGGGAAGGAGTGATCTTCTGTAACACTTCTGAAGGCTGGATGTCTAAGCAGCTGCAACACCACAAGGAGGTGTTGATTTCAACAATAGCTTGTAATAACCTGCTTGGCCAAGAGACTTTACACAAGGTATTTTTTCCTATGTATTACTATAAGAATTTTTGAGGATACATAAAAATTGAAAGAGTTTCACAGTGAAAACTTATATACCCATGACCTAGACTCCACTGTTAATAACTTCTTACTTAAACACATATCTGTCCATCCTTCTCTCTAGTCATCAATGCATTCTAATTTTTAATGCCTGTTACAGTGACACACTCCAGAACTTCAGCAGGCATGTCATTAACTAGAGTTCAGTGTTTGTTTATGGTTCATACACAAGATACTTTTGATACTAAAAAGGAGGGTTAAGCAAAATTGAAAAAGACACATATAGCCCCATGTTCATTGCATCGCTATTTACAATAACTGGGACAGGGAAGCAACCTAGAGGTCCATTGACAGATGAATGGATAAAGAAGTTGTGGTACATTATAATACAAAGGAATACTACTCAACCATAAAAATGAACTCATTTGACTCAGTTCTAATGAGGTGGATGAGCCTAGAGCCTATTCTACAGAGTGAGGTGAGTTAGAATGAGAAAGACAAACATTTTGTATTAACACATTTACATACATGAACTCTAGAAAGAGAATACTGACGAACCTGTCTACAGAGCAGCAACGGAGACACAGATGTAGGGAATAGACTTATGGGCATGAGGGGAAGGACAGGAGGGATGAATTGAGAGAGTCACATTAAAACATATACATAACCATATTTAAAATTTGATAGCCAGTGGAAATTTGCCGTATGACACAGGGACCTCAAAGCCAGTGCTCTGTGATGACCTAAAGGGGTGGGACAGGGTGGCAGGTGGCAGGAGGTTGAAGAGGGAGGGGACCTATGGCTGATTCATGTTGCTATATGGCAGAAACCAACAAAATATTGTAAAGCAATTATCCTCCAATTTAAAATCAATAAAAAATTTTAAAGTGGGGGGTGGCTAAGAAAAGGAAAGGATGAATAGGTGAAGCACAGAGAACTTTTAGGGCAAGGAAAATATCCTTTATGATGCTATAATGATGGATAATGTCCTTAAATATTTGTATAAACCCATAGAATGTGCACCACCAAGAGTGAAGGCTAGTGTAAAATATGAACTTTGGGTGATAATTATGTGTGTGCATGTTCATCAGTTCTAACAAATATACCACTCTGGTGAGGAATGGGGGAGGATCCCTCCTGTAAGGGCAGAAGAGATTTAGGAAATCTCCCTACTTCATGCACAATTTTGCTGTGAACCAAAAACTGCTCTAAAAAAAATTAAGTCTGGTTTTTAAATTACATAAATAATTTTAAAATGAAATATAACTGTGGCAAAGGTCTTCCCTGGTGGCTCAGAGGTNAGGAATGGGGGAGGATCCCTCCTGTAAGGGCAGAAGAGATTTAGGAAATCTCCCTACTTCATGCACAATTTTGCTGTGAACCAAAAACTGCTCTAAAAAAAATTAAGTCTGGTTTTTAAATTACATAAATAATTTTAAAATGAAATATAACTGTGGCAAAGGTCTTCCCTGGTGGCTCAGAGGTTAAAGTGTCTGCCTGCAATGTGGGAGACCCGGGTTCGATCCCTGGATCAGGAAGATCCCCTGGAGAAGGAAATGGCAATCCGATGCAGTATTCTTGCCTGCAGAATCCCATGGACGGAGGAGCCTGGTAGGCTACAGTCCACGGGGTCACAAAGAGTAATTCGCTCAGGACACAACTGAGCGAATTCACTTCAAGAGAGGACTAACAGACTGGCATCCCAAGGGCTGAATTCAGCTTCCAGATGTGCTGGCTTTACCTGCCCAGTATCTATTCCCATTCCTCCTGTTACAGAATCTCAAGTTTCCTTTGTATAAATGGTCTACCTTATTTCACAGTCCAAGTGGTTAGAGAGGAATTAACTCCTCCTCTTGGCTCCATTGCTGGACCCATGAGCCCCAGATGACGAATGGGCACATTTTTGGCTGACTTCAGAAATCCAATGCAAACTGGTGAGTTTGGTTGACATGGGTACAGAGAAGGGCTGGTCCAACAAGAGTCAAATTTCTCTTTTAGCTCAAGTTACTAATCTGTTAGGATACATCCAAGGATTTCCATCTTCTTATGATGCTGCAAGAGCCTATAAGAGAATGCAGCTAATCCAAAGCAAAGCAGAGTCCACTGGTGGAAAGGGATGGGTACTTTTGGCTCCTGGATCCAGCCAAGCCTAAAGTTCAGCAAACATCCATACGTTCCAGTAGCGAACTTCCATACTTTCCAGTTATGACTCAGTACATTCCTTTAAAAAAAAATTAAGCTGGTTTGACAGGGCTCTATAACAGCCTAGAGGGATAGGAAGGGGTGGAAGGTGAGGGGGGGAGGCTCAAGAGTGAGGGGACATATGTGTACCTGTGATTGATTCATGTTGGCTTATGGCCGAAACCAATGTAATATTGTAAAGCAATTATCATTCAATTAAAAATAAATACATTTTAAAAAATTAAGCTAGTTTGAGCTTTTTTATACTGATTTCAATAAAAAGATTTCTGATGAATACACAGTAGTGAGCTGATCTGCGATATGCATCCAGGTCTGGGTTCAAGAAGCCCCTACACCCCTGCAGTGAGATCTTAATGAAAGATTAAGACCTCCTTCCTCTCCCTCTATAAGGAAGAAAACCGACCCTGCGCATGAGGTAATCCAAGTCCAGAACTGCAGGTGACAGGTAATGCCTAAGCTGCAGTACGGCAGGTGTTGCAGAGGAGGCGTGTCAGTCATGGAGCTGCAGGGGGTGTGCTGGGCAGGGAAGGCTTTGGGGATGAAGAGTCTCAAAAAGTGAGGAGGGACCAGCGGACAAGTTACACTCCTATGGGAGGTGGGGGAGAGCAGGTGGGGCCTCCGGCGCTCCAAGCCCTCTTTCGCCAACAATCTCAGTCATAATCACTGTGGGTCTCTCTCCATCCATCTCTCTCTATACATCCATCCACTCGTCTCTCCATGTCTCTCTCCGCATCTTTGTCTCTCCCTCACTGTCTCTTCCTTCTTTTCCTCTCAGCCTCTCCCTCCCTCTCCCTCTCTGTCTGGTGTGGCCCCCTTCTCCCTCCCCTTCCGCCTCCTCCCTCTCCTTCACCCACTCTCTCCTAATATCTGGGAGGCAGTCGGCTCTATCATCAACACCACTGGAGTTCAACAGAGCATCATTTCTCACGTGTCCAACTCGACAGCCTCATAACTTGTCTTCCCATCCTCATTCTTGCCTCCCTTCCATCAATCCTCCACCTCCTGACAAAGCAAATGTTTTAAAATGCAATTCTAACTCTGGCACTCCCCTGCTTACAACCAGGGATAAAGACTGAACTTCTCAGCACAGGCTACAGGGCCCTTCCCACTCTCCAAGCACAGCCAGGTCCGTGCACCCTGGCTCACTGCACCCCAGTCTCCCACCTCTTCTCAAAGGGTCTGTTTCACTCCCACCCCAGGACCTTTGCTCTTGTTCTTCTTTCTCCCTTGAAATGCTCTCCTCACTCCCAATCCACCATCTCTTTCCTAATTAACTATTACTTATCCTTCACATCTTCTTTCAGGTCCAAATATCACTTCCTCAGAGAAGCCTTCCCTGATTGCCAAGCCACATCAGAGATCACTGTTACATGTTCTCTCATTCCTTTGACTTTTTCTTTAAAGCATTTATCCAAGTTTATTATTATATGTGTGAGTGTATATGTGTCTGTCTGCTTCTTTGTGGTATCAAATAGATTAATTCATGCCTATCTTTTGCACTTAAGGTCCAGGAAAGCAGAGACCAACTTTTCAAAACAACTATATACCCTGAACTCAGTACAGTGGCTGGCACACACCTTTAGTTTTTTTTTTACAGTCCCCACCTCTTCCTATGGCTTTCCCAACACTGAAAAAGTGTTAGTTACAATATGAATTATATTTTTGCAACTGTAAAGAATATTTACTTCATACCCCTGTTCCTCTAAAGGGAGGAGAAATGAAAGCTAGACCAAGAGGGCCAGGTGTCACCGGGAAAATCGCACATTTCCTTATGGAAGTGAAGAATACACCATAGTTCTGCTCCACTCATGTTTATTACCTGCCCAGGCTTATAGGCATTTGAGTTTGCAACTCTCTCCCCTAACATTCTCCATATATTTCTATGCTATTATTTAAGATTTGTTGCTGGACACCTCCCTGGCACTGTGCGCTGCAATACAGCAGAGGACAAGACAGATGAAATCACTGCCCTGTTGTCATGTGGAGCCCACATTACATTGTGTGACAGTTTTCTGTTGGATACTTGTCCTTCCACTAAACTAAGCTCCTCCCAATGGTTACAGCACAGGCTCTGAAGCCAGACTGCTGCTGCTGCTGCTGCTAAGTCGCTCCAGTCGTGTCCGACTTTGTGTAAACCCATAGACGGCAGCCCAGGNAAAAAAAAAGGAGACTTGAAATCCCCTATTCATGTTTGCTTGCATATATACACTAAAAACCCCTATTCATATTTGCTTGTATATATACACTGACATAAATTGGAAACTAGACACTTTTTTTAAATTAAAAAAGCAGACACATCAGTTTGCTGATAAAGGTCCGTATAGTCAAAGTTATGGTTTTTCCAGCAGTCATATACAGATGTAAGAGTTGGACCATAAAGTAGGCTGAGCACTGCAGAACTGATGCTTTTGAATCATGGCACTGGAGAAGACTCTTGAGAGTTCCTTGGACAGCAAGATCAAACCAGTCACTCCTAATGGAAATCAATCCTGAATATTCATTGGAAGGACTGAGGCTGAAGCTGAAGCTCCAATACTTAGGCCACCTGATGTGAAGAGCCGACTCGTTGAAAAAGACCCTGAGGCTGGAAAAGATTGAAGGCAAGAGGAAAAGGGAGTGACAGAGGATGGGATGGTTGGATGGCATCATAGACTCAGTGGACATGAGTTTGAGCAAGCTCCGGGAGATAGCAAAACACAGGGAGGCCTGGTATGCTGCAGTTCATGGGGTCACAAAGAGTCAGGACTTGGTGACTGACAAACAACAACAAAGACACTAATACAGTGAATAGTTATGTGAGGCTGTGATGATGGGATGGTTTTGGGTATTGATGAGCAGGCGAAAGGGAACGGGAGACTTTGCAATGTCTATACTATTTTAGGTTTTCAAGTACTATGAATGTTATTACCTATTAATGTGCGTGTACACACACACACACACCACACACTCACACATACACAGAGTTGCATAGGAAAGGCAAAGCTCAGCCTATTGCTCAGCTCTAGCTGACTGCTACTTTTTGGGAACAAGAGTCTAATGTTTTCAGTTCTGTTTTTTTAAGGGAACCTGGAAATATATTTTTTTAACTCCCCCCTCCCCTTTTAAAAAAATAGACAGTTGAAGTGGATTTTTTTTTTCAGTTTTATTTATTTATTTATTTTTGGCTCTACTAGGTCGTCATTGCTGTGAGAGCGCTTTCCCCAGGTGCGATGAGCGGGGGCTACTCTCTACTTGCGGTGCTTGGGCTTCTCATTGTGGTGGCTTCCCTGGTTGCAGAGCACAGCCTCTAGGCATGTGGGCTCCAGTGGTTGCAGCATGCGCTCAGTAGCTGTGGCTTTTGCTTTCTAGAGCACAGGCTCAATAGTTGTTGTGCACAGGCTTAGTTGTTCTGTGGGATGTGGGATTTTCCTGGACCAGGGATTGAAACTGTGTCTCCTGCACTGGTCCGTGGATTCTTTACCACTGAGCCACCAGGGAAGCCCCTAATTCTGATTTTTAATTTCAAATTTTCCATTGCTAATATGTAGAAATACAATAGGGTTTTTGCATATTAACAGTGTGCACACGTAACTCATTCATTTTGTCCTTAGGAGCTTCTATTGTGGAGTCTTTGTAATTTTCTATGAAGGCAATTATATCATCTGTGAATAGAAACAATTTAATTTATTCCTCCATGTACACCTTTTTCTCTGTTTTCTTGCCTTATTGCACTGGCTAAAACGTCCAGTATTATGCTGAATAGGAGTGATGAGAACATCTTTGCCTTGTTCTAGATCTTAGGGGGAAAGCATTCCATCTTTCATCATTAAATGTGATGTTAGCTATAGGTAATAGATATTCTTCATCAGATTAAAAAAGTTCTCTGTTCCTAGTTCAATAAGTTTTTTATCAAATGGATGGATACTGAATTTTGTCAAATATTTTCTGCATCTACTAAAATGATAATGTAGAATTTCTTTTTTAGTTTGTCAGTATGGTGAATCACATTGTTAATATGGTGAGTGATTTTCAAATGTTGAGCTAGTTTATAACTATATATAACTATATTATATTCCTGGGATAGATCCAGTTTGGTCTTGTGTGTTATGTTGGCTCACATGTTCATTTGGGTTTTCCATAAGGTGTTATGGAAAAACCTGAACAAACTTTTTGGCCAACTCAGTATTATCCTTCTCATATATTGCTGGATTAGAGTTGCTGATATTTTGTTAAGGGTTTTTATGTCTACGTTCATGAGGACTATTGGTTGCTAATTTTCGTATAATGTCTTTGTCTTGTTTTGATATCGGGGTAAAGCTGATGTCATAAAACAAGTCAGGGATTTTCCCTTGACTTCCCTAATTTTCAAATGATGAAAAAATGACTTATAGAGTGCTTGATATATGCCAGACACTGTGTTAAGTGCTTATTTAATCCTTACAGGAACACTACGACTCCGTTATTGTCATCATCCTCATGTTACAAATGGGGAAACTGAGGCACAGAGGAGTTAAAGTCACTTGCCTAAAGTCACACAGATTCTAAGTACAAAAGCCAAGACTTCAGACTGGGTATTCTTAATCTGTTTACTACACTTTCTCCAAAGACGCTTACAGGCAAAAGAGAACACATCTAGAGGGCTCAGACCAGTTTGCTGCTGCTAAGTCGCTTCAGTCGTGTCTGACTCTGTGCGACCCCATAGACGGCAGCCTACCAGGCTCCGCCGCCCCTGGGATTGTCCAGGCAAGAACACAGGAGTGGGCTGCCATGTCCTTCTCCAATGCATGAAAGTGAAAAGTGAAAGTGAGGTCGTTCAGTCGTGTCCAGACTCTTCGCCACCCCATGGACTGCAGCCTACCAGGCTCCTCTGCCCATGGGGTTTTCCAGGCAAGAGTGGGGTGCCATTGCCTTCTCCGACAACAGTAACTAGCACATGTCAAAGCATTTACTACCTGATAGGCTACAGCCTCATCATCTCCTTCCATCCTGCACCAACCCCCAGAGGCAGACAGGCAATTGGGCAAAGGCTCCCGTCTGCTGTGTGGCTTCATCTCAGGCTTCATCTCCCTCGCTTTGTCTCCCTTAACATTCATTGTGCCTTTTAGAAGGAAAAGTTTTTAAAATATCTCTTTCAAATCTCAGTATAATTTTGCATTACTCCTTCCTTATCAGGCAGGCTCACCGGTCCTCTCTCCTGCTCTTTTTCCTCAAGCATTTCAGGCTCATCTTTTCCTCCTGCACTGCCTTCTGCTGTGCACGTCTTGTCCCAACTGGCCCAATCAGGGTCCCCAACTTGATTTTGTTGGCTTATTGTATGTGTTTTGAAAAGTTGGAAACATCTTGCTTATTTTAAAAGGAGGAGGAAAGAGATGGAGTTTTAGGAACAGCTGGGACACTGAGCACACAGCAAGAAGGACTGAAGTTAGTGAAATAACTTCTCAACAGTAATGAAGGTACTGGATGCAATGGAAAGGACAGGTGTTTGCATGCTGGTTGGACTGCTCAACTATAGACGAGATGCTCCACTTCTCAGAATCTCAGTTTGCTCCTCCGTAAAACATGTTCAGGATATGTACACATCATGGGGGGATTCAGTGCAACAATATAAGCATTTTATACAGGAAGAAATTCCAGTGTGGAGAAGGCATTGAGTGACAGTGCTTTCCACAGTCTGGGCACTGTGGTAAGCCAATTTAACATAGGTTATCTTAACATAAACTGCCTGTGTGTTCCACCCGTTTTATGGGTGGGGAAAGCTGTGGTGCAGAGAGTAAGAATTCTCAAGTGGCAGAGCTTTGCCTATAACTCTACATTAGAAATCCCTGTATTCTCCACCAGACCAGTTAAATTAGATTGTCTGGGGCAATTCCTAGAGGCAGAGGATTGGACCATATGACCTTTACCAAGCTCTTCCTCTCAATCTAGAGGCTGAAGGGGCTAAGAAACAGCCTTGCTTTCCCCTAGCTACTGGCTCCCCTGTTGCCAACACAAAGCCACTCCCTAACCCTGAACCACCACAGTGAGAATTTGAAATTGGGGTGAGTCCACTGCCAGGAAAAGTGATTCAATTAAAATCTCAGTGTTCAACAGTATTACCAAGCTCTTCAGTCTGTTACTTCACACCCAGCATAACTGAGCTTCGGAGGTAGGGTAGTGAAAGTTTGCTAATTGTTAGGGGCTGGGGGCAGGACGGGGAATACTGAAATGAGCTCTGCCGGAGCCAGGAGCCAGGAGCCAGCACTGAGTGCAGTGCTCTTCTCCGCATGCCTCCAAGTCCTTCCTCCAGCTCAGGCAGGGCTAAGCAGCACCCCCCCTTCCTACAACTGAATCAGCTTCATGATAACAACTGCAGCAGCACACACAGCAGCATTCAATGTGTGGTGTGTTGGGCACTGAGCTGAGCACTTGACTTGCACCCTCACCTCCATCAACATCTTTACTTCTCACCACAGTTTCAAGGGTAGTTACTCTCATAATGTCCATTTCACAAAAGGGGAAACTGAGGCACGGGGCCATTAAAAAGTTCACAGATTAACAGCCAACTCTGCTTCATTCTACAGTCTGCACTCTTAGTCACTAGGACATATTTTTTGTCCTTACGTTTTTAAGATAATGACTTAAGGATGTCACCCTTGAACCACCTTGGAAGCCATTAACCAAGCTGTTACCAGCCCATGATCTTCCCGCAAGCCTGGCCTCTCCAGTGGTTCTTCTCCAGGATGTTTGGTCCCTCTGCATCCATCTCTGAGCTCCCAGATCTCAGAGACTGTGTCTTAGGGGTCTCTGAGTCACCTCCTCAGCTCTTGGCACAACAGTAGGTGATCATAACTCTGAATGTATGAACACGTCAGTGTCCTCCAAATTCTAATAAAAATTCCAAACTCTTTTAAATCTCCAAGCCCTGGGCTCAGCCTTGAAGAGTCTGTGCCTGGCATAAGACAGGTGCCAATGCTAGGGGCAGGAAGGTCCTAGCAGGTTTGGGAGTTAATCTGTAAATGGGCAGTACCTTGACTCCCACCCTGAGGGGTTTGAAGATACAAGCTTTCCCTCATTCTCCCCATCCTCATTTCCCTGCTCTGGACCCTGAGAGCCTTTCCTTGTCTCTATGGTTCTGTGCCTCAAGGGGTTTTCAGAAGAAAAGCCTGAGAGAGTGCTAACTTCAGTCTAAAGAGGAGATGGAGGGGTAACCGATAGGAGTCAGATATACTCTGGTATGAGGGCTAAAAGGAAAGGGGGCTCTGTCATTTCTGTGTTTCATCAAATAAGTAACCTTCTCAAAAACACTCCTCAAAGGACAGTTCTGGAGAGGT
>SJYV01034234.1:940693-953380 GCA_006410875.1 Neotragus pygmaeus | reverse complement strand
GTGCCCGCCACCCCAGCAGTGCGAATCAGGCTAGTTCTCTGCCAGGGCAGCCAGAGCAATTAGTTAGTAATAAAAGCCTCATCACTCATTGGCAGGGAGGCTCAGTCTTAGCAAACATGCTTTCTCCTACCTGCCAAATTTGGGAGAGGGGCGATTTATTTAAATACAGCAGAGGTTGTGGCTACTAAGTTGAATGTTTTGGAAAGGAAATCTCAGCCAGGCTCTTCAGAAATCCAGCTCCCAAGTTCCCAGGATCCTGAAGGCAGCGGGATGCTATGATCCTAGGCTTTAGGTAGGACTGATTTTTTTTTTTTTTTTCCTATTTCTTTCTGTCCCTCTCTGTCATATGTCCGCAAGTGATCTTCAGGAATATTTCTGCCACGGAGATTCAGGGACTGTCGCAGGGACTATCTGGAAGAAATGGCCATCTCCAGCTGGAGCCCCCCAAACTCTTCCTTGCCTCAGGTGGCCTGGCAAGCACCAACTCCCCACTTACCCGCATCCGCAACACCCCCTGCCGCCCCCGCACCCCAAGCTCTCTTCAGGAATTCAGTACAAGTCTCAGCTACACTTCGGACAGCAGGCTAAGATGTGGAACCAGACAGACATCTGCAGCAGCAGTGAGCTGCCCAGGGTCGGTGGACTGGGAGGCAAAGCCAAGGGGTGAGGCAGGTCCTCAAGGAGACTGTGACCCCCTGCGGTGGCGGCCTCGGTAGCCCGCGTGTCCCTCCGCACCCTTGCCCTGTCCAGGGCACGGTCCTGGAACCACCCTGACTCTTCCCAGCCGGCCTCGCCTTCCTCAGGGTGGCAGCGGGGGGCTCATCCCTTGCTCAATCCCAGCAGCCCCGGGACAGGAGAGTACCCAGGATCAGGGTTTTCAGCGTCCCCTGGGGTCAGGCGGCGCGGGGCAGAGGTGCCCCTAGTCTGGGTGGACGTGGGGGGCGACGGAAGAGAGCAGGCCCCCATGACACCATCTGTCCGGACTTGCAGTCAAGTCACACACATGCACAGCCCTCCCTGGAGCCCCTCACGGACGCCTGGCCGAGCCCTTCAGTCGCGCACACAAATACACACCGAGGAGCTCAAACCCCGCTCGCTCGCACCGACCCCACACACATCCTGGCCCATCGCCCACCGCGCACACTCTTGAGACGCGCGCGCGCGCACACACACACACGCACACACACACACACACGCACACACACACACGCACGCACGCACGCACCGTCCCCGCCAGGCCACCGCAACTTNACCGACCCCACACACATCCTGGCCCATCGCCCACCGCGCACACTCTTGAGACGCGCGCGCGCGCACACACACACACGCACACACACACACACACGCACACACACACACGCACGCACGCACGCACCGTCCCCGCCAGGCCACCGCAACTTCCTCTCACCCCCCAGAGTCTGAAAATGTCCGCAGTTGCCCGGAAAGGCGTAAACTTTTTTGCAGAGGGGGCGCCAGGGATCTCGCCGAGCAGGTGGCCAGGCCCGGGGGCCCTGGGCAGGGTTCGCCCCGCACTCTCTGGGCTCCCGGCTTCCCTCCCTCTCCCCCACGCCCCTCACCTGGTAAACCGAGGCACAGCAAGAGGCTGTAGTAGACCACGGGCACGAAGCCCAAGCCGCAGGCCGAGCCGGGGGACCAGGACTGCGAGCTGTTGGCTACGAGGTGGGCGTGCGTGTGCTCCATGAGCGCGCCCCTCGCTCCCCGCGGCTCGGCGCCCGGCCTGCCAGTCCCGCTCCGGACGCCGGCTCGGTGGTGGCGACCGCCTAGGCAGCCGCCGGAGCAGCGCGCCTCTCTTCCCGCAGGACTTGCTTCTACCCTCGGCCGCGGTCCCGTCCGCACCTGCCCGCCTGGAATCCCGGCTCAGCCCTCCCGCAGGGCGCTGGGCGCTGGGACTCGGGAGGGGCTCCCGGAGCCCATTTGTGCGCCTCCCACCTCGGCTCGCTCGGCTCCCGCCTCGGAGCCGTGGGGCTGGGACGCCGGTCCCCGCAGCCAATCAGCAACTGCCTGGACCCGATGGAAGGAAGGGGTGGCGGGGTGGGGTGAGATGCTCTGGAGGAGGGGGTCCCAGCTGCCCCTCCCTGCTCCAGATTCTGGAGGAGACGTGAACTTAGACCTGAGAACCCCAAAGGAAGACTGGGTGGAAACAGGCTACCTTCACCTCCAACCCTCCGTCCCCCGCCCTGAGTGGGAGGGGCGTGGTGTGGGTGGGACCTGCCTCTCCAGCAAAGGTTCCGTATTGGGGCGGCATGTCCTCAGTTTGCCTTTCTCCACCTTCCCCTCACCCAGCTCTCTTCTCCCCCTTTACCTCCTGCTCCACCTCCCCCCTCCTGCCAGTGCTTCAAGTCCATCTCCTACAGAAAACTCTCCAGTCAGGGCAGAGGGTGAGAAGAGGAGGCTGTAGGAGCAAGGATGCTCTCAGTTCAGTTCAGTTCAGTCGCTCAGTCTTGTCTGACTCTTTGCGACTCTATGCACTGCAGCAAGCCAGCCTTCCCTGTCCATCACCAACTCCTGGAGTTTGCTTAAACTCATGTCCATTGACTCGGTGATGCCATCCAACCATCTCATCCTCTGTCATCCACTTCTCCTCCTGCCTTCAATCTTTCTAGCATCAGGGTCTTTTCCACTGTGTAAGTTGTTCCCATCAGGTGGCCAAAGTATTGGAGCTTCAGCTCCAGCATCAGTCCTTCCAATGAATATTCAGGACTGATTTCCTTTAGGATGGACTGGTTTGATCTCCTTGCAGTTCAAAGGATTCTCAAGAGTTTTCTCCAACACCACAGTTCAAAAGTATCAATTGTTTGGTGCTCAACTTTCTGTATAGTCCAACTCTCACATCCATACATGAGGATGCTCTAGGGTTCTCTGTTTTCCTGGTCCAGAGGGCCCGAGTTTAAAAGAAAGAATGTGTGCAGCTGAGTGTGTGTGCTGACTCTGGGGGAGCCCCGAGGTAGGCTGTACCTGAGCTGAGTGCCTTTGAATGGGATGCGGGCAGGGTAGCAGAAGCCCTCCACACAGGAGCCCTCCTGCCAGTGATAGGATGGCAGCCTCGCAGGCAGACTCATCTACACTCACAAACTTAGTACCTCATCATGGGGGCACACGCATACACTCAGGCCAGCACGTGGAAGGCCTTTCATCCCACATCTAGACACATGAAAACAGAAGGGCACACTCATCAACATGCACAGTGACCACACTCACGGGGCACACAGACAGATGCACGTGGGAACTACCTGCGGGGTGGACTAATGTTGAAGGCTGAGTGAAGGATAAAAGAAATGAAGCTGGTGGGGATATCAGCAATCTTGGAGAGTTGGGGGGAACAGGCACTCCCATCTCACAGTAGACAGAGGGAGAGTTCTCCATGTGGCTCTTTTGTGGGCCACAACAGAGTTGATAAAGGAGACATGCCTGTCCTGGGCTCAAGACAGTGTGTGTGAGAGTGTTAGAGATTCTGTAGAAATCCCAAGGAGATGGGGGAAGGAGGTGGGAGGGAGATTCAGGATGGGGAACACATGTACTCCCATGGCTGATTCATGTCAATGTATGGCAAAAACCACTACAATATTGTAAAGTAATTAGCCTCCAATTAAAATTAAGAAAAAAAGAAATCCCAAGAAGAGGTGGGGCTGAGCAGCTGCCACGGCAGGAACATATGATGAGCTGAGGGAAGACTAAGTCTCCTGTGTTCCACCCTTCTTCAACATTTATTGCAAGGGGGAAGGGAATTGGGTGGACTCCAGGTGGCCCAAGATAAAGAGGCCCCTGGCCCCTCTATCTTGCCTCTCCCCTGCCCAACAAGGGACCTGTGTCCAGTTCCCATCATTAGAATTGTTAGATCATTACATGTCATTGTTGGATTATTAGAGAGTCATGTAGGCCCCGTGAGGCCGGGTCTGATAACTCAAGCCAAGTTGGATATTAAAACTTTTCTGTGAACTCTCCCATTTAAATGTGATTACCCCAAATAAAAACAAAAGAAAACAAAAAACCTTTCCAGGTTGTTAATAAATAAAGCATGCCATCATAGAGGTGTGGCAAATAATTGTTCAAGAACCTATAGATTAGATTTGTCTGCAGGAGACCAGACTGAGATGAGAAACTGGGTTTCGGGAAAGGCAGGTGTGTGTGATTTGACAAAGCTTCCAGGCTTCTTAGAGATTTCCTTACATGGTGACCCGTGGATCAGGGCTTTTGCACTGCCTCTTTCCTCAGNTTTTCCAGGCAAGCGTACTGGAGTGAGTTGCCATTGCCTTCTCCGAGGAGGGGATGGATGTGCCATAAAGGAATCACAGGCCCCACAGACTCTTGACCTTCACAGAGCACGGTTCCCACACATGTCTGCCCTCCACACCCAGGATCCTTCCAGAACTCCACTGCTCGTGGCCAGAGGCATCACAGAACAATGGTAGGAATTAAGTGCCATCTTGCCAGTTGTGAGGTCGTTCCCCATCTTCAAGCCTTAGTCTCCCACTGCACATGTGTCCGTGGAGACCCTGTCAGGTGCCAGGCACCCCTGTGGGCACTCCAGGGGGCAGACAGCAGTGACGAGAAAACAGTGCAGCCACAAAGTCACGTTAGATGCTGATGCAGTCTGAGCGGGTAAGACATGGTAGAGGGAGGGATGCAGGACAGGGCTCCCTGGAGAACGCTGTCTGAGCAGAGGCTGGAATGACAAGAAGGAGGGGCATGGCAGCAGGAAAGGAAGGGGCAGGCAGAGTGTGAAAGCGGGGGAGGGCATGCGCTGCTCGAGCTGGAAGGCAGGGCTGGGGGGCTTGAATGTGATGCCGAGAGGTGGGAACCAGGGAGTCGCAGGCTGGACGATGTGGGCCTTTGGGGTCGATGAGGTGCTTGGGTTATACTCTGTGTTGCAAGAGACACTAAGCAGGTGACATGACCTAATTTGAGTTTTTCAAAGACCTGTCTGGCTACTGTGAGAAGAATGGAGGGAAGGTGGTGGGAAGGGAGAGGTTGAGGAGGTGGCTGCCGTGGAACAGGGTGTGAAGGGCCTCCGGGAGCTTGCACAGGGCAGGGCATGCGGTGGGAGTGTGGGTCAAAGGTCACGTGTACAGCCCACCCCACATCCCACTCCTGCCCCTTCCACCATCTCCTCCGTCTCCAAGTAAAACAGGCAGCCAAGAGAAGTGAGCCAACTGAGGATGTCTTCGGACATGTACCTGCTGCGGGGCGGTGTGGGACCCTGCGCTGGAAGATCCCTGATCAGGGTCGTGGCCCCGGGCAAGTCCCGCTGATGACTCAGCTGTCAGTTGCGGAGAGTTCTGATCAGAGAGGAGGCGAGTGCCTAGGCGAGAACAGTAAGTCACCTTCAGCTCTGTCACTTGACAAAGGAACGGGATCGAGTTGTGGCCGGCGTGGCAGCAGGACGTCATCATCATGGCTGCACTCAGCTCTGAGGCCTAGGGTCCAGCAGGAGGGAGGGAGTAATGTCCCCAGGACTGTGGTGGAGACGCTGACGACATCGTGACCACGGACGGAGAGGTGTGTGGAAGACGGAAGAAAGGGCTCTTGGATCTTCTCAGAGGAGATCTTCCGGCCAGAAGAGGCAGAGTCTGAGAAATGAGATGACCTTTTTTTTTCTTAATCACTGCCAGCACTAACTGCTGGTCAGACGCTTGCTGATAAACACCCTCCTCAAGCCCCTTGTTTCACTTCCGGAAGAGATCTAGACCGGGGGTCACAACTTCCGGCAGCCGACTGGAAACTCAGGCCTTTTAGAATATGAGAGAAGCCTATTCAAGGTTTTCTTAAAAAGTAGCACCTTCCCTATTAACTTTCAGAGAGAAGTGCATAACAATTCACATTTCTCATGACTCTTGAGAAATTTTAAAGTTTGGCCAAACTGAACTCTCCCAGACTGTTATCAAGTAGCCAAAACCAGGAAGCTGTGACCATCTTTGCAGGGAGCTGGTGCTGTGTGGTTTCACGGCAGCCCCACCTCTTCCCTTACTCACGCCCAAGACAAAGATTTTTTTCTTCTACCTGGCCTGTGTCTCTCACTTAGGTCGTCTGCCTGGCCCCTCTAGGATTTTGAATTTTCTGTATTAATGCCTTTCCTCAAATGTAGCTATGTGTACACTACAGACACACCTCCACGTCCGTTTATGCCCTCACACTTTTGACTGCATAGCCACTTTCCAACCATTCTAAATGCTTTATTGCAAGAAAAGTTGCTAAGACCTGGATTTGAGATCCACAGAACTTTCCGGGTGTATGTAGTTAACTTCTCTCTCTGAGCCTCTATTTCCAGATCTATTACATGTGGTTAAGAGTACCCACCTTGCTGAGAATACATGACATCATGTACATCAAGGGTGTAGAAGGTGCTAAATAAATAAGGCTGACAAGGATTTCCTATCTGATCCCCACTTGGGCTCTTAGGCTGCATAAAGTATCAGGCTCCCTTCCATGAGGCCCTAATTTGTGCTGAAGGTGATAGGGGATAATGATGGAGGGAAAGAAAAAGATACAGTGAAATGGTCCCTGAAAGCACTCACACTCTAGTTAGGTAAAAAAGCAAATCAATAATCATAATATAATGTGACACATTCTTTAACAGAAGTGAGGGTGAGGCATTGAAATTCATGTAGGAACCCAAACTTACCTCTTCCTGGAAGCAACAAAAAGATACTGAGTTAGGCAATGTGCCCTTGATAGTAGGCACAGAGTCTGAGTCCTCTCTTTGATTCCAGTGCCCTCTGGTTCTGGCACATGCCAATGGCTTTGGTAAGTATTGGGTGGGTGGATGGATAGATGGATGGATGAATAAACAGACAACTGCCATCTCAATTCCATGAGTATAACTTCCTTAATAATCTTGAAGGGACTGAAAATACATCTTGACCATAATATCGTCATCACCACCACTACCATTACTGCAGCTCTTGCTGCTGCTGCTGCTGCTGAGTCGCTTCAGTCGTGTCTGACACTGTGCGACCCCATAGACGGCAGCCCACCAGGCTCCTCCGTCCCTGGGATTCTCCAGGCAAGAACACCGGAATGGGTTGCCATTTCCTTCTCCAATGCATGAAAGTGAAAGTGAGGTCGCTCAGTCGTGTCCGACTCTTCGCGACCCCATGGACTGGAGTCTACCAGGCTCCTTCGTCCATGGGATTTTCCAGGCAAGAGTACAGGAGTGAGATGCCATCGCCTTCTCCCTGAGACAAACACCAGATCAAACACTTTGCTCCACAATGCCTCATTTAATCCTCATAGCAATGGCTATGAGGTTGGAACTTCTGTGGCAGGTGGGGAAACTGAGGCTCTTAGAAATACAGTGAGCCACCCAAGAGAATTCAGCCACTGAGCAGCAGATCTGAGCTGTGACAATCCTGTGCACCCCTGCTTGTGCCTGAGCTGCCACTGGGCCTGTTGTGGACATTGGTATTCAGAGTATGAGAGAGGACAAATGTGTCTACAGACCTCTGCCTTGGTTCACCCTCCCAGCCTGGTCTTTGCAGGCATTTTGAGGGACAAAGTCTTCCTTTCTGATTGAGGATACTTCCTGGTGTCCCTATTGCCCTTTCCCCAAGCAGATGCTTTAATTACTTGAAATTATTTTTAAGCAAGGACAGGAAGGTGAATTCCCTATCCACCCCACACCTAACCTACAAAATGGAAATTGAGTTGCTTTTTTTTAAAGTAGCATATTGTGATGAAATGACTCTATGAAAAACTCTGCCATCTTCCAGAGACTTCCAAGGTGTCCTTTATCAGCCAGAAGCAAACTCACTTCAGTCAAGTGCTCAGAATTCCAAATCTAATTCATGTGGTGAATGTTTATTGACCACCTATTATGTGCCAGGCTCTGCTCCTAATCCTTAAAAAAAAGTCATCAGTAATAGCCATTAATGTTAATATAGTGTTGGTCAATATGCAAAGTGAATTAAAATTTACAGAGGGCTTACTCATCCATTATGAAACTGAAGTTAGGAGGAGTCAAACAGTTTTCCCAAGTTACTCCCAATAGGCAGGCTTGAAAAAAAATTAAACTACATCCTTGAATCTCAAACCCAGGCTCCGTGTTCCACTAAATGCACAAAGCTATGAAAGACAGGAATGACCCCTACCCAAAATGGAGCCACCCCTCTCAATCTTGCTAGGACTGTCCAGTATCCATTCGTTTGAAAACAGAGTGCTCCCTACTGGTGCTGCAAATAGATCTGGGCTCCTGTCCTTGGGGAGAGCACAGTCTAGCTGAAGAGATGAAAAAGCAGGTACATCTGTGTGGTATACATCTGTGGGGTGTGGTACACCATGGGACACAGAAGAAGGTATCAAATGCAGTCCTGAGGTGGGGCATGTCAGGGCTGGAGATGGGGTGGGGCTCTCAGGGCAGATATTTACCACTACCTGGAAAATCCCCTCTTCCCCTCTGGGATCTGACATGCTACGTGTGTTCTGATCACAAGTCTGTTTCTTCATCACACACACACTGAGCGTCTCCTTCAGCATCAAAACCACTGCTGAGGACTGGGGATAAGAAAGGAGAATGAACTTTTCCCATGCTTTCAAGACATACACTACACTGTCCAGTACACAAAACAAGTAAATTGAAAATGATTAGGTTGTATCATATGAAATTGTCAATATTTGGCCATTCTTACCTTTTAAAAAGTCCATTCTGTATGGTTCAGTCGATTACCCAATAATGTAATAATTTGCTATACTAAAGAAAAACTCAGGTTGGTGTGAAAGTTCCAAACCCTCAGCACACTTCTTCCTCCACCATCCCCCTGTGGCAGAATCCACAGCTGCAGTTTGGAAAGCAGGACCGCTGAAACCTTGATGGTAGAATCATAATGAACTTTGAGTGCCTGCTACCTGTTGGACAATGTTTCCAGCACTTTCCACGAGTTAACTAATTTAATCCTAATCAATTAGGTGCTGTTATTACCCCTCATTTTACATATAAGGAAACTGAGGCACAAGATAAGTGATTAAGTGGCTCGAGGTCACGCAGTTACTGCTACTGCAAAGACAGACCTCTGACCCAGACACCAGGAGCCAGAGCCTGTGTGCCCATCTATCAGCTGCAGCAAGAGATGGAGATTTCCATGGTACTTTCCAACAGTTTTGTGAGAGATTTAGGGAGATTTCAGGCACAAGCAGGGCTGCTTGGGAACCCAGAAGTCAAAGTACAAACCAGAGTTGGAAAGGAGACCATTCTCCCCACCGTTGGGAGCTTAGAATCTTTTTTCTGTTCCATTTTCTAATCAACTATTGTTATTACCTTTGACTTTGGTCCTCTTGAGGTCTCAGCTGCTGGTTCCAACAATGTTTTGACTACTTTCTTGAGTTCTCTAAGCATACTATTGTATCANAACGTTGGGAGCTTAGAATGCTGTGGATAGAATCTTTTTTCTGTTCCATTTTCTAATCAACTATTGTTATTACCTTTGACTTTGGTCCTCTTGAGGTCTCAGCTGCTGGTTCCAACAATGTTTTGACTACTTTCTTGAGTTCTCTAAGCATACTATTGTATCATCTGCAAATAAGAATAATAACAGTTACACTTTCTTGAATAGTTTCACCTCTTTGTTTAGTTTCCTACCTTAGCATTTTGTTTAAACTGTAGATTTGGATTCTATTAGTAGTAGTATTAGTATGTAACATTAGTTAAGTTAGTTTTACCAATTTCATTAGACTGAGGAAAGTGGATTGAGGTTTTGAGCAAACGTAGACAAATGGCTTCAGGAACAGAAGGGCAAGAGCCAGGGTGGAGTTGAGAAGTCCTGCAGTAACTCAGGTATAATATGATGCCATCTAGATGTGGATGCTGCACTAAACAAACATTTGTCAAGTGTCTACTATCTGTCAGAAACTGTGCTAGAGACACAAAACGAGGCATACACACACCTGTCCCCTACCCCAGAGCCCCCAGTATCAGGCTGCTTGAGGAAAGAGAAAAGACAGGGTGCATCTAGGAAGTATTTGGATAAAGAATTAACTGGATGTGGTCTTACAGGTGAACAACAAAAATTATTTCAAGTCTCAAAACCTATCACTAGGAAATCAACTGATATTTTTATTAGCTTCCAAAATCTATTACAATCTACTCACCTGAAAAAAAAAAAAAAAAAAAAGATGAGAACAACGAAATGGGAATTTTTCATCTATGAATGCTTTTGAAAATGTGGATTCAAGAGAAATTAACAGGCATTTTAATTTTCTGCTATCTCATTCCTGATACCAATGAGGCTCCTCTGAAATATCTCGTGATAATTAACATTTGCCTAGTGCTCTTCCAGTTGCAAAGCCGCTTCCCATGCATAGTCTCCTTCAGTCCCCACAACAACCTTGGGAGTTTGCAAAGCAATTTCACTGAGGTTATCACTCTGCAGTCTTGAATTCTCAAACCTCATTTCCCCACGGTCCATATGCTAGCCAAGCCTGTCATTTTACAGTTCTGCAAACACAGCATGGTTTCACACTTGCTTGATTTTGTACTTGTGGTTCCCTCTGCCAAGAAAGAAGCCCATCCCTTCTCTGTCCAACCAAGGAGGGCCCTCTGCATTCTGGGAAACCCTGGGCAGGTAGGGAAAGACCTTTTACCCTGAGGCAGCAAGGAAGGTCCAGTACCTTGAAATCGGGAGCACCCCAGGATGGTGCCCATGTCAGTGGCAGACCAGCAGACTAGTGAACACAGAGTCTGTCCTGCAGCTAATTTGGTGTCAGGAGAAGCAATGGTCCCAAGGCCCTGTGACTTCTTAAAAAGTGTAGCAGTTAACACTTTGCAGTTGGACAGACCTGAGTTCAAATCCTGGCTTTGTGACTTACTAGCTGTGTAAACTTTGGCAACTCTAAATCCAGTCCAAATACCCTCCTCTATAGGATGGATCTGATAACACCCATCTATTAAGTGAGGGAAGCAGCAATGAAAATTGAGTGTAAAACACTTATCATAAGATTGCTAAGTAGAAGTTATCCTTTTTATTATTACGATCACTTCCAGGCATTCCCTGGCAGTCCAGTGGTTAAGATTCTGCACTTTCACTGCCAAGGACCTGGGTTCAATCCCTGGTCAGAGAACTAAGATCCCACAAGCCATGTGATGTGGCCGACCAAAAAAGAAAATGGAAACAGTGTGGAAACCTGGAGAAATATAGTAATATTATTTTTAAAAAAGACCACTTCCTTCATGACAGAAAAATGTACAGAATCATTCATTGTCATCATCATCACTATTACTACTGCTGCTGCTATTATTACTTACATTTTCTCTTATTTCTAAAAGGGAAAAAAACTTCCATTTTTTACTGACATTTTCCCTATCATCTCTTGGAAATGGTATTTCTGCTAAGAAAAGAAAGAGAGGCAGAGGCAGATTATTTTGTCATAGGGAGACCATAGGGGCATCAATGGGGGGAGGGGTGGACTAGGCCAGCTGGCTCCTTGAGGGTCAAGGACAAGGGTCATCCTAATGAAACGGATGAGGAGCATTACAGGAAGGGAGAACTCCATAGGCAAAGGCTCAAAGCTGGAGGCAGTGGGCTTGTTTGGGGTGCCGCAGGTGCCACGATTCCTCTAAACTGGGAAACAGGGAAGGAAAGAGTGGTGAGTGAAACGAGATGGACAAGGGAGCTGAGGTCATAATTCCAGTGATGTCTACTATGCACTTTAGATGCATTAACTTATTTAGTCCTTACAATTGTCTCCATTTCAAGATGCGCACGTGGAAGCACAGAGAAGTTAAATAACTTGCCCAGGGTCACACAGCAAGTAGGAGTCAGATCTGGATCCCGTGCCCATGTGCATCATCACAGCATCAGTCAGGGCACTCCTGGTTTCTTTTCTTCTGTGATGTTCAGGCAGGTGTCCCCAAACCATAAAAGATACAGGCCCCCTGAAAATCACAAAGAAGCAAACTGTCCTTCACCTGCTGAACCCAGCTTGGGCAGAATGGTAGCTAATCTCTCTCTCTGCCACCTCCCCATGTGCAGAGGTGGGTCTTTAGAAGTTCCCAAACATAAATCCATTTCCATATAATTATAGCTCCTTGACCTACATGTCATTCAGCTGTGTACATGGGCTGGAGGCACAAAAACCAATTTCTCCAAGCAGAGAAAATTGCTTCCTGAGGCCCCCGGGTAATTAGACATTGTCTTCTGGGCATGGCCTGTTCCCTGTCCGTCCACGTCCCCTGGCACAGGTGCTGCCACTTCAATCCCGCATCTGCTGAGGGGATGCAGGTCCCATCGTGGAACAGAACATCCACCAGGACCATAGCCTTGAAGAGCGTGCAGCGCGCAGGGGGTGTGCATCAGAGAATTTCCGACGTTCTTGAACATCCAGATCCTGTGGAAGTTTCCCCTGCCAGCCTAAGAGGACAAGGGGACATATTATGCAGGAAGATGGTACTTCTAAACATTTCTGCTGCTGCTGTCAAATTGTATATAGGAGGAGAGTTATTGCATATATGAAGAGAGTAACATGGAAACTTACAATACCATATGTAGAATAGATAGCCAGTGGAAATTTGCTATATGACTCAGGGAACTCAAACGGGGGCTCTGTGACAGTCTAGAGGGGTGGGGTGGGGAGGCAGATGTGAAGGAGGTTTGGGAGGGAGAGGACATGGTTGTACCTATAGCTGATTCTTGTTGATGTTTGACAGAAAACAAAATTCTATAAAGCAGTTATCCTTCAATT
>SJYV01034234.1:880586-934391 GCA_006410875.1 Neotragus pygmaeus | reverse complement strand
CATACATGACCACTGGAAAAACCATAGCCTTGACTAGACGGACCTTAGTCGGCAAAGTAATGCCTCTGCTTTTGAACATACTATCTAAGTTGGTCATAATTTTTCTTCCAAGGAGTAAGCATCTTTTAATTTCATGGCTGCAATCACCATCTGCAGTGATTTTGGAGTCAAAAAAAATAAAGTCTGACACTGTTTCCACTGTTTCCCCATCTATTTCCCATGAAGTGATGGGGCCGGATGCCATGATCTTCGTTTTCTGAATGTTGAGATTTAAGCCAACTTTTTCACTCTCCTCTTTCACTTTCATCAAGAGGCTTTTTAGCTCCTCTTCACTTTCTGCCATAAGGGTGGTGTCATCTGCATATCTGAGGTTATTGATATTTCTCCCAGCAGTCCATAGTGTGCTACAAAGCTAGGAAAGAGCACTGCATACTGGGGCAACAGCTCATGAAGTGAAGAGCATTTGCATGGGATGCAGAAGGGTGCTAATGATATGGAAGGTATCTGGATGTTTGTGCAAAGACACGGGATTTTGCTATAGAGCAGAGGTCTCAAATCCGAGACCCATGGGTCACTGTGTGTTTGTGTATGTGTGTGTTACTTGCAAGTCTCTCTTGAGATATTGGATGACTGAGCCACAGTTGGCTTCCCTGGTAGCTCAATGGTAAAAAATCCACCTGCAGTTTGACCCCTGGGTCAGAAGGATCCCCTGGAAACAGAAATGGCAGGCCACACCAGTATTCTTGCCTGGAAAATCCCACGGACAGAGAAGTCTGGCATGCTGCAGTCCACGGGGTTGCAAAGAGTCGGACACAACTGAGCAACTGAGCACAGCCACAGTGGGTTGTCATCCCCTTCTGGGTAACCACTTGTTGTTGTTGTTCAGTTTCTCAGTCATGTCTGACTCTTTGCAACCCCATGGACTGCAGCACGCCAGGCTTCCTGTCCTTTACTATCTCCCGGAGTTTATTCAAACTAATATCCATTGAGTCGATGATGCCATCCAACCATCTCATCTGTCTCCCCACTCTCCTGCCTTCAATCTTTCCCAGCATCAGGGAAACCAGTAGGTGGAAATGAACAATGGCTGCTCTCTTGAAAGGAGATATAAGCTAGGCAGTTGACTAAAGGCCCCTGCAGGCTCACCTCACACATTGATGTCAGCTGCCTGGTATCTTGTGCCATCTGAGTTTATAAGCCATGGCATAGTCATTGAAGGGAGCAAGGAGTTTGAATGATTCCTCATGCTGCCTTGGGACGACTTATTCAGTGAGAGCTCAGCACCCTGAACCCAGGGTCTTGTACTCCTTGAGAGATTGATCCAGGCTTGGCACATAGTTAGGCATCACTGAATTTATACTGAACTGAAACTGGATTCACATGGAAGATTCTGTCACAAAACATTGAGAAGCTGATAGTCTTTAAAAGATCTCTCTCCCGCTGAACACTAAATTAATTTCCAGTTACCCTTGATCACATCACCTGACTTATTTTCCACAGTAAACACTTAGCAATCTTCCAGTCTATTCAAAACTATGACAAAGCCCTTTTCTGCATGCTTACAATGCCACATTAATCTATATTCATAATCATTCATTCAATAGATATTTAGAGTACCTACCATATGCCTAGGGCTTCTTTCATGGCTCAGGGGTAAAGAATCCACCTGCCAGTGCAGGAGATACAGGTTAGACCCCTGGGTTGGGAAGATCCCCTGGAAAAGGAAATGGCAACCCACTTGTGTATTCTTGCCTGGGAAATCCCATCGACAGAGGAGCCTAGTGGGTTATAGCACTTGCTTGCTAAGTCATTGCAGTTGTGTCCAATTCTTTGTGACCCAATGGCCTGTAGCCCACCAGCCTCTGTCCATGGGGATTCTCCAGCCAAGAATACTGGAGTGGGTTGCCATGCTCTCCTCCAGGGAATCTTCCCTACCAAGGGACTGAACCCATGTCTCTTATGTTTCCTGCATTGGCAGGTGGGCTCTTTACCCACTGAGCCACCTGGGAAGCCCGAGTTACAGTACATGAGCATCAGAAAAGAGTCAGACACAACTTAGTGATTAAACAACAACAACCACATGCCTGGGACTGTGTAAGACGTTGGCAATATGTTAATAGTAATAAGCAAATACACTTCATGCCCTTCTGGATTTCTAATACTTATGGTGTTAAAATTATATGGCCTATATGGTACCATGCACTGTGCTTGGCACTTTCCATGTATTAATTCACTTAATGCTCACAAAAGCCTGTACTGTATCATTATCTTTTACATAGATGTGCCAACTGAAGCACAGAAAGGTTAAGTAAATTGTCCAAGTTCACACAGCTAGAAAGTGGCAGAAGCAGGTTTGCACCCTAGCAGCAAGTCTCCAGAATTTTTACTTTTTGCCTCTTTTCATTCTGGGATGACATTCGGAATCCCTGAAGTGGCTCCCAAATCATCAAAGTGGTCGTGAGAGTTGTGCAAACGTGGTGTTGGTGGTGTCTGTAGCAATGGAACCCTGGTGTTGATGGTGTCTATACCAATGGAACCCTGGGTAGGTAGATTAACCTTTACAACATGTCCTGGGACTTTTGTTATCCTAGTGAGTGGGATATGTTTCTTGGCATCACATGGTATTGCTTTTCCTTCTTTTAACTTGGAGACATTTGATGCAGACCTTATACTAGACAGCAGCTGGAGGTGCAAAGTCGACAGCTGGTTGCTGCAGGTTATACCTGGCTTTAGCTGCAGGGCAATCAGCTGTCCCTAGGAAATGGTCCCTGGGAAGAGAGCCTTCAGGCTAGAAAGAGCGTGGGTTATTAGCTGAAGAATTATTTGTTTAATTTATCTATTGTGTTCCTCGTTCTTGACCGTGTCACCTATGGCCCCATTTCCTTTGCTCATGCAGGTCCTGGATCCTAGCTCCTCTTCACACTTTCATGCAGCTTTCCCAGGCCCCAAAGTCAGAATTCGTTCCCGCTTTCTCCCTATGGGCCCAAGAAAATACCTGGGCCCCCTGGGTCACACTCGCTTCTCAGTCGTGCAACCTCTTTCCCTTTCTGCCTCCCTTGCCAGTGGAGAGAGACTTGCCTCCTCGCTCCAGCAGCCTCAGTACTGTGAATGCCACATTGCACCTGCACATGCTTTTTGAATAAGAAAAGGTCCACAGAAATGTGTGATTCACCCAAGGCCTCAGAGCTAGTAGGTAGCAAAACAGACCTCTACTTGGTTAAAATAGATGGTAAGCCCCTTGTGGACGCGTTCCACCTATGTGTTTGCATAGCACTGCATCTTCAGTGCGTAGTCCAGTGCCTGGTGCAGGGTGAGTTGCTCAGTAAATGTTTGTGAAACGTGTAAATGAGTGCCAGCCTCCTTTAATTGTCCCATTGTCCTTGACTGCACAGAAGAAAATAGACAACAGAAATGAAGCTTTCATACTGGCTGTGTTTTATATGCATGATTGATAAGAAATTTGCCCATAGCTGAAAATACCTACCCCCAGCAGCCATTGGGAGACAGATGGATGGTGCTTAGCGCAAGATGTTTAATCAAACAGTGACAACCTGAGCAGAGCCGCAATTAGCCTCTGACACCCAAGTGAACTCCAGATGAAGAGCCCAGACGCCTCTGATTTCCTGTTGGTCCCCTGACACCCAGTGACCATCACTCTGGGTCCACAAAACTGTCAGGCAAATGAGCATCCTGTGCACACGGCAGCCACCAGCAGCAAGCCCCTGGGGTGAATCCCAGGGAGGATTAGCCGGTGCGAGCACCATTCCATATCCGGAGGAGCCACGGAGAGGGCCCCAGTCATAAACGTGTACTTGAAGGAAGAAATTAGACTCTCAGACACAGAGATGAACTCCCTGTCTCTTTATCCTTGCTTATTCCCAGGGGCTGGGAGAGGTAGGTGTTCTTTTTTTTAAAATTAAAAAAAAAAAAACTTCTTACTTTGTATTGGGGTATAGCCAGCTAACAATGTTGTGATAGTTGCAGGTGAACAGTGAAAGGGTTCAGCCATATGTATACCTCTTTCCATTCTCCCCCAAACTCCCTTCCCATCTAGGCTGCTACACATCATTGAGCAGAGTTCCATGTGCTATGCAGTATGTCCTCGTTGGTTATCCATTTTAAATACAGCAGTGTGTACACGTCCATCCCAAACTCCCTATCCCTTCCTTCCCATCTTTCCCCCTGGAAACCATGTTTGTTCCTGACGTCTATGAGTCCCTTTCTATTTTGTAAGTTCATTTCTTTTTAGATTCCACATATAAGGGATGTCATATGGTATTTTGCCTTCTCTGTCTGGTTTACTTCGCTCAGTATGACAATCTCAGGGCTTCCCAGGTGGCGCTAGAGGTAAAGAACCCACCTGCTAATGCAGGAGATATAAGAGACCCAGGTTTGATCTCTGGGTTGGGAAGATCCTCTGGAGGAGGACATGGCAACTCACTCCAGTATTGTTGCCTGAAAAATCCCATGGGCAGAAGAGTCTCGTGGGCTATAGTCCATGGGGTCACAAAGAGTCAGACATGACTGAAGTGACTTAGCACTTAGTATGACAATCTCTAATCTCTAGGTCCATCATGTTGGCTCTATTTCATTCTTTTTAATGGCACAATAATAGTTCATTGTATGTATGTACTACATCTTTTTATCCATCCCTCTGTCGATGGACATTTAGGTTGCTTCCGGGTCTTGGCCACTGTAAACAGTGCTGCAGTGAACACTGGGGTGCATGTTTGGATCCTTTTTGATCATGTTTTTCTCTGGATATATGCCCAGAAGTGGCATTGCTCTATTTTCAGTTTTTTAAGGAGCCTCCATACCATTCTCCATAATGGCTATANGTCCCTCTGTCGATGGACATTTAGGTTGCTTCCGGGTCTTGGCCACTGTAAACAGTGCTGCAGTGAACACTGGGGTGCATGTTTGGATCCTTTTTGATCATGTTTTTCTCTGGATATATGCCCAGAAGTGGCATTGCTCTATTTTCAGTTTTTTAAGGAGCCTCCATACCATTCTCCATAATGGCTATACCAATTGGTAAGTATTCTTGAAGGACTTGCAAATCCTCTGTAGGGAATTTTTCCCCCAGCTACCTCATGCCATATACATGCCAGTTGACACCCACTGTTAAATAAAAAAAGAAACAGAGAAAGAATTGACCCATTTCTACTTAATGGTCAGTTCCCTTGAGCTAATGATGGAAGAAACTGGGTGAGCAGGTCCATCAAACGGACTCTAAAGTCTAATAAATTGTTTTTGAATCCTAAGTCCAGCGCACATTTGATATCTGGTGGGCCAGTCTCTCAACCCACTGAGCCTCAGTGTTCTCAACTCTATAATGGGCCTATTAATAAATAGTATCTATCTCCTAATGTTGTGTGAGGATTAAATTTGATTCCAGTAAAACCTCTAACAAGTGGGCCACAATAGCAAGTGCCTAGTAAAGGGAATCATTATTAATAAATGTCCCAATGATTACTGCAGACACTCAGCCCATGTATTACAGATCTGTGTGAGTAGAAGAACTAGAAGAGGCATTTGACACTTCTGCATCCAACTTCAGTCAACTTCTTCACCCTCTGAGCCTCCATCTCTCTCATCTATAATAAAGGGATGAAAATAGTATCTACTTTATTAGCAAATATTGGATATTGGATATTTGAAAGTGAAAGTGTTAGTCACTCAGTCATGTCTGACTCTTTGCAATCCCATGGACTGTAGCCTGCCAGGATCCTCTGTCCATAAAATTTTCCAGGCAAGAATACTGGAGTGGGTTGCCATTCTGTTCTCCAGGGGATCTTCCCAACCCAAGAATCGAACCCAGGTTTCCTACACTGTGGGCAGATTCTTTACTATCTGAGCCACTAGGGAAGCCCTGTTGAATATTTAATATTAGATAATGTTTGATATTATAAACATGAAATATTCTTCATAGATGAAGAACTGAGTACAGGGCCTGACAAACAGTAAACACTCAATAACTGTTAGCTGCCCTGAGAGGGTGATAAGGGATCTTCCTTTTTCCTTCTCTTCGCCTTGGCACATACTGGTCACACTCTCTGGGAGCCCTCCCTTTCCTTGTGTACCTGTTAAACCCCTG
Organism: Neotragus pygmaeus; assembly: GCA_006410875.1. Taxonomy (NCBI): domain Eukaryota; kingdom Metazoa; phylum Chordata; class Mammalia; order Artiodactyla; family Bovidae; genus Neotragus; species Neotragus pygmaeus. The sequence goes on along the minus strand of SJYV01034234.1, from coordinate 928,294 downwards.
CCCACCTTTACCGAATGGGAGATATGATACTATTTTTAAATTAGTGCTTTATTAACTGGCTCACTTTGCAGGTCTGGAAATTGAGGCTCTGAGAAGAGAAACGACTTGTCCAGGAGCACACAAGTGTCTATGTGAGAACTCAATCTAATCCCGAGGGGTCTCCTAACAAAATTAGAAAGGCTAAGGATGCTTTCTTTTTTTCAGTTTTATCAAGATATCATTGGCATACATCACTGCATAAGTGTAAGGTGTACAGTATGATGACTGACTTACGTATAGTATGAAGTGATTACTCCAATAAGTTTAGTTGACATCCGTCATCTCATACAGATGTAGTACAAGAAAAAGAGAAAGCAGAAAAGGAAACAAAAATAGTTTTCCTTGTGATGAGAACTCTTAGGATTTACTCTCTTAACAACTTTCATATGTAACATACAGCAGCCTGAAGGACACTTTTACTGCACGAGTAAGAAAAATAAGCCAGAGGTCTCTTCTAGAGCCAGTCCTCCAAGCCTCAAGAACTACACCAGGAGAAGCCCCACCTAGATTCGTGCTGTTGCCTCTGCATCAGGCTTTTGCCTGGTTCAGTTTGTCGCCTTCACAGGACTGGTCATCACACTCAAAGACACTAACTGAGACCACTTACCACATGCTCTCCCTGTACCAGGCACCATGCCAAGAGCTTTATCTGTGTGTGATTCCCTCTAATCCTCAAAATAGCCCTCTGAAACAGACACCACTGTTACCCTCATTTATCAGCTTCCTCCTGCACTTACTTACCCAAGGGTGCCGTGAGAAATGTGAGGATCTGGAGTGCTAACCCAGCTCCTCCAGACTCCAAAATTCATGCCTCTCACTTTAACCCAAGCCCATCCTTTCTGATTACTCTTCTGCTCTCTGTTTTCTAGCCAGTCACCTCAAGCCCTGCCCACATCTGTCTCTGTGACAAAAGCCCCAGAGCTGAGAAAAAAAACACAGCTGCATCCCTCACTTGGCACAAAACTTGACCCAGAATAGCACCATCAAGTGCTCTCAGAATGCATTTTAGACTTCCCAGCTGTGTCATCTTGGGCAGGTGGCTCACCCTTTCTGAATATTAGTTTCTCCTCATTTGTAAAATACAGATCAGAGAATGCTTGCCCTGCCATTATATATACTTCTTTAAATCAACTCACTTTTAAAATAAAGTTACTTTATACACAAGCTTTTATCACTGCCCTAAGTGGAAAAATAACATTCCTCTAATACCATTTAAATTAAATGCATAACTTTGAAAATAAAATGTTCATCAGCCAATCTCATAAAATCATCTCATCTATACAAAGCCACCCAGCACACAGTAGATGCTCAATATATGGCAGTCATAAGACAATGAAGCTTGGCACTGAGAAGTGTGGTTTGGAAACATTTGAGTCGTTGGCCAACTTGAATGTGGTTTCCCAGTTGAGAATCTAGTAGTTGTCATGGTTACCCAAAGAAGCTGCCCCTGGTCAAAAAGCCAGAATCAATTTTACTGACAAGAGAAGGCCAACTGATTGGCNGAGAAGTGTGGTTTGGAAACATTTGAGTCGTTGGCCAACTTGAATGTGGTTTCCCAGTTGAGAATCTAGTAGTTGTCATGGTTACCCAAAGAAGCTGCCCCTGGTCAAAAAGCCAGAATCAATTTTACTGACAAGAGAAGGCCAACTGATTGGCCCCTGGCCTAGATGCTGACTCCCTTCTCCTCATTGCCCTGAGTCAGACTGGCCTGGGGTGGCAGCCATCTTAGCTCTTGCTGACTAGGCAACTGCAAAGGCAGGCTTGGTTGGTGGTGGTTTAGTCACTAAGTCATGTCTGACTCTTGTGATCCCATGGACTGTAGCCCGCCAGGCTCCTCTGTCCGTGAGATTCTCCAGGCAAGAATATTGGAGTGGGTTGTCTTCCTAGGTCTCAACTAGTCCTGATCAACACTGAAAATGACTACTTCCTTAAGTTCTGAGGGAAAGGAAAGCTGCACCGTGGATCCCGGTCCTAAGACTTACTCACGGCAAATCCCCACAGCGTTTTTTGGTTTTTTTCTCCCATGATGGCAGAAATCACCAATGCATCACNCCCCTGCCTGGGCAGAGGGGAAGGGGCCCCAGAGCCACACACCCAGGCTGACGCTGCCCTGGGACAGCCAGCTGGGGTGGTGGGGAGGCTTGCCTCCCACCACGTCACCATCTGCAGAGTGGTGCTCTCACACCGTGGACCTATGACATGCAAAGATCTGGGTTTACAGGGGGAACAGACCCGGGACTGGGCAGGGACGGGTCTCCTGGGCACACGTGGGCCAGAGCATCCTGGAAGAGTCAGTCAGGGCCAGATGTCACGAACGCACGTCAGGACCATCTGAATGCAGGGTCACAACACCAACGACCATCTGCAGACGAGGCGGGCAGACACGGTCTTCCCCAGGGCTGGAGGACTCCCGTGACTGTGAGAATTAAAGCGACGCGGGGAATGGTGCAGCGGCACGTTGGCGACAGTCACGTCAGGACCTGCGGCTACTTACACGAGCCTGCTGTAAACCCAAACAAGAGAGTAATAGAATCACTTGGTACTGCAGATGGAGGCGGGCGATGAGCGAGAAAAAAACTGGCGTCGGGTCCCTCACAGACTTCCCCAGAGGTAGGGTAGTAATTCCTCCTTTTCCTGTTTTGAACTGATGTGTTTTCAAGGCTAAATGCACACGAATACTGTTTCTACCTGTAACATACTCAAAGGGCAGAGTTTCCTGAACTGGCTAAACATTTAAAAGACCAGGAGAAATTTAAAATTTATAAATTATTGTTGGTGATTTGAACTATGGTTCCTCTGATTTAGAAAAGGCTGAGGAACCAGAGATCAAATTGCCAACATCTGCTGGATTATAGAAAATGCAAGAGAATTCCAAAAAGCCATCTACTTCTGCTTCGTTGACTACACTAAAGCCTTTGACTGTGTGGATGACAATAAACTGAGGAAAATTCTTATAGAGATGGGAATACCAGACCACCTCACCTGTCTCCTGAGAAGAATATATGCAGGTCAAGAAGCAACAGTTAGAACTGGACATGGAACAGACTGGTTCCAAATAGGAAAAGGAGTACGTCAAGGCTGTATATTGTCACCCTGCTTATTTAACTTCTATGCAGAGTACATCATGAGAAATGCCAGGCTGGATGAAGCACAAGCTGGAATCAAGATTGCCGGGAGAAATATCAATAACCTCAGACATGCAGATGACACCACCCTTATGGCAGAAAGTGAAGAAGAACTAAAGAGCCTCTTGATTAAAGTGAGAGAGGAGAGTGAAAAAGCTGGCTTAAAACTCAACATTCAAAAAACAAAGATCATGGCATCAGGTCCCATCACTTCATGGCAAACAGATGGGGAAACAGTGGAAACAGTGTCAGACTTTATTTTCTTGGGCTNAAGGACACAGCACACCTAGGCAGCAGTGTCTGTATGGGAAAACAGGGAGGGGCACCGGGCTGCTTCTTGGGGAGGGGCACAACCTGGAGCTCTCGAGATTGCCTGGTGTTCCCAAGTGGCGTGGAGCAGAGCCCAAAGCCCCTTTCCTGTGGGTCTCTTCTAAAGGCATTTAGGAAACACCTCCAGGGGTTTCAGAATTATTCTTTAGGCTCAGCTGGGGCACTCAAGGCACAACTAGTCAGAGGCAAGGGTGTCCCAAGCTGAGCGCTGTCCTGCCACCAAGTTGAGCCCTGCTCATAGCACACAGCATGGGTCTGCCCTGCTCCTTGAGGAGCCACAGGTATCAGGCTGGGCTCGCGGGTCTTCCCTGATGTCCACCAGAAGGCTGGACCCCTCCGGGGAGTGGTAACACACTTCTGGATGCCACTGATGCCACACATTCTCTGCAATGGAGGCACAGATGACAAAGACATTGGCCTAAGGGTGGGAGAGTGTGCAAGAGGGTGGTACTCCTCCTGGCCCTGCATCCCACAGATTTGGGCCCACCATGCACTCAGAGCACTGTAATCATCAGACACTGCAGAGCTGTACTCCTTGGGGAAGGCATCAGTTATGCAGCTCTGAGCCCCATCACCCGCCACCACACACCTGATGCTCTGCATCATCGATGTGGCAGCTGCAAGGGAAACAATGCCTCCTTCCACTTCTGGCCCCTCTAGATGCAGCAACCTGGTGCCCTCCCCACCACAGGGGGACCGGGGCAGTAGCAGCAGCCTGGCTCAGGATTCCAGAGCTAGCATCATTTTGTTTCCCCTTTCTCCACTCCAAGATCTGTAACTGAAAAGGTTAACAGTAAGGAAAGTGACAGCCCAAGAGGCAATGTCCCATCACACAATTCAGCCCCCACCGCTGATCTAAACAAGGACACTGCTGATTTCTTGCTCGCGGGACTTTGAAATTGCTTTTCCTAAAAATCTGTCCTTGAGGGACCTTCCAGCAGCCACATAAATAACACCACCAGAATTGCTCACAATGTCGGGGTCCTGCTGTAACTGTAGGACGTGAGGACTACCTCTTCTAGTGCAAAACATGGGCATCTGAAGGAGGGGGGGATTCACTTAAGTCACAGGTGATGGTGGCTGAAAGAGTTGAATGGTTCTCTTTTGGTAAATTCACAAGAACGTGATTTAGGATGCAGAGAGAGAGGATTTGTAGAAGGTAATCCCAGGAATTTAATCAGCCCAAATACACAACTCGCTGTTCTTTTTGGAAGATCTGCATGGACCAAACGGCTGTGGTATCAGCGGCCTGCTCTAGTTCACATAACTGCCACTGCAGTCAGAAAGTGCTCTTTGATGTCTAACCTAAATCTTTTTGTAACTTCAACTTGAGCTCCTTTCCTTCTTACAAATTCTATTAGCTGTCTTTAGGAAGAGAGGAGGCTGACAGGGAGGGAAAGAGGGAGGAAGGAAGTGAAAAGGGAGAACAGGAGGGAAGGAGAGAGAGGGGAAGAGAAAAAATGTGTTATCCTTTAAACCAGCATTTCTACTTTGGAGAACTTATTCCACAGAAATATGCAAAGATGTCTAATGAAACTCTCTAGTGGTCAAAATAACAAAAGTAATGTCCAGCCATAGATGAGTATTTCATGAATATTGTTGACATAGGAAGAGTCTAATTTAAAAAAAAAAATAGCTTGCACGACAATATTACGGTATGATCTCATTTTGTGGTGATGATCATATTGCTCATCATATTTATAATTATAGGTATATAAATATCCTGGAGAAACAAACACCAAATGGTTAACCTCTGTTCTGGTTGCAGCATCGTAAACTATTGTAAACCAGTACTTACAGCCTTAACACACAGTTTAGGATTGTTTGTCCTGGTTCTTAGGCTGACTGGGCTCAGCTGGATGGCTCTTGCTCAGGGTCTCTAGCAGTTGCAGCAGAGGTGCAGCTGGGACTGCCATTATCGGGGGTTCCATCGAGCTGGACATCCAAGAGTGCTCACTCACATGACAACTGATGTTGGATGTCAGCTATGAATTCACCTGGGGTTTTCAATCAGAGTCCCTACACACGGCCTCTGCAAGTGACATGGACTTCTCACAGCTGGACTCCAAGATAGAGCTTCCCAAAGCAAGTTTTCTTTTGGAAAAACTTACCGTCTGATTGTGCAAGGTCACTCCCCCAACAGTTGACTGGTTAAAAATGAGTCACGGGACCAACCCCGAATCAAAAGGAGGCGACTACACAAAGGCATGAATATCAGGAGGTGGTTCACTGAGGGCCATGTAAGCAACTAGATATTGTAATATTTCTAGAAAGTGGGATTCGGACAGACTTTCACTTCCCAGCGTCTGATGTGATAGTTAAATGTACCAACGCGGAGACAAAAAGCATGGCTGCCCTGGCTCACCACTCACTTTCTGCGTGACCTCAGACAAGTTACTTATGACCTCTTTGAGCCTCAAATCTTTCAGATAAATGTTATGACCTCATAGGGTGGGTGTAAAGATTAAACTGAAGTATTGTATGTAAGATGCTTAAAAATAAATGCTCAATAAAAGTGAGTGAATAGTATTATTATGCACTGATATGTTTAATTTTTACAAGTATATTTTACTTTTATAATTGAAGAAAATAATTTTCAAAGACCAAAAAAAAAAAAAGAGAGACATGTAGCAGATTTAAGAAATGTAAACTCAGAACTCCCATTCAGGGCTCTTCTGAGGAATCTGAAGGGACTCTTAGTCCTCATAGACATAGAAAATAGCGCAGGAAGACCTTGACCCTTCCCCTCTGCTACAGTCAACCACCCAGTGATGGGGTCTGACAGCCCGACCTGTGTTGTTCTTTTAGCTGTTCCCCAAATCCTCTCAAATTTGTGTACAGTAAGCTGCAAAGTATAGGAAATGAATTCCCCCAATAATATAACCAAGAAGCTTTGCAGTCACCAAACATGGGCTTTATATTACCCAGGAGCTTAAACCTGTCCAAAGACAACATTGACAGAAAGGGTTTGCTTTTTAGAAGCATTGACATTTTGATCATGAAGTTCATGGGGACTTGCTTGGATGGGATTTGGTTCGGTTTCCACACAACCGATTCTTGGGCCAGTTAGTTTGAGGAAAAAACTAAGAAATGGAATTTCAGGCAGTGATGACACGGGTTCCTTCATTTATTCAACCTTTATAAATATACACAGGCCCTGTCAACACCACTCCTTTTCTTTGGGGAAAAAACTGTCACAGTGGAAATGAAAGGATTTTTCAATGTGAGGAATTATAGCAAATGTCAAACCTTAAGAGTTGAAAATTCTACCTTCTCATTTCTTTTTCAGAAAATCAATACACAGGCACTGTTCCAGTCCCCTCTGGGTCTCTGTGGCTCAAACATCTCTCTCATCCCAAGGATGTCTTAAGTGTTCTTGATATTGCCTTGGGGGCAAATCTACCTGCATGAAAGAAATGGGAAACTCAATGGCTGAGGGTTAGTTTCTCGAGAGATGCAATTACTAGGAACTTAAGGAAATGTCAAATATGAATAGCTCGCAATTTCATTTGGAGTTGATGACTCACCTGGCTTAAAACACTAATTAGATGGAGCTTGAATATTTTTAAAGAGTTTAGTTATGGAAGATTTTTAGCACCACACTACAAATAGGTTTCCATGAAGAAGTAAGAGATGGTGGTGAAGAGTCACTCTCTGCAGAATATATACAGTCAACTGTCTGTATTTGTGAATGGGAATCCACAAGGTCAGAGAGCCATTTGTACTCTACAATTTTATACACAGGACTTGAGCACTGGCAGATTTTGGTGTCACAGGAGGGTCCTGGAACCAATACTCTGTGGATACTAAGGATGAATGTATGACATTTTTTTTTCTGCGGAGACCTCAGCATTTATTCATTCTGTCCCCCCTTATAAATTGGGAGCAGAGCAGGGACATGAGAGAGAGTTTAGGCATTATTTAATGAATGGAAAAAAGAGGTAGTGAGAAATAATGGCACTTTTCTAAGTCAGAGGCAACCTAGAGAACAGGAATCACTTTTCTCTGGCTGGAAACAAAGTGGAACTTGATATGCCATAAAGTCAGACAAAGCTGGATAAGTAAATTTTTGAAATTTCAGGATTAATAATACAAAGAATTTTGCTTTAATGGGCCTCTTTTCTTAGGTGTTGACTTAAAGTTTACTTATAATTTTTCTTTATTATACAGGGTATAACATACCTGCATGGTACTCCCACCCCTGTTTAGAAGTATTAATATTATCAAGTGGTTTTGAGCTTGGGTATTAGTCCTGGGTTTGAATGCTGGATAATTAATATAATTGGTACCTTAACTCCCCACCACTTCAAAATGTTATTTCCAAGTGCTTTGAACAAGAACAAGGGCAGCACAGACTTAAACACACAAATCAAAAACCTGACAGTGCCAAGTACAGAGAGGTTATGAGCAACTGGAACTCTCATACTCTACTGCTGGGAGTGCAGGTTAGTAAAACCACTATACAGAGCAGTTCAGCAATATCTGGGAAAGGTGAAGGTTCACATGCTCTGAAACATAGGAAACACACTTCTAATACATATATGCTGCTGCTGCTGCTGCTGCTAAGTCACTTCAGTCATGTCCGACTCTGTGCCACCCCATAGACGACAGCCCACCAGGCTCCGCCATCCCTGAGATTCTCCAGGCAAGAACACTGGAGTGGGTTGCCACTTCCTTCTCCAATGCATGAAAGTGAAAAGTGAAAGTGAAGTCGCTCAGTCGTGTCCAACCCTCAGCAACCCCATGGACTGCAGCCTTCCAGGCTCCTCCATCCATGGGATTTTCCAGGCAAGAGTACTGGAGTGGGGTGCCATTGCCTTCTCCAATATGTATATGCTACCTGAGAGAAACTCTCACATGTAGCTACTTCTCATGGAGAGCCATATCAAAGTATTAACTATAGCAGATTGTAAGAGCAAAATCCTGAAACCAGTTTAAATGTGTGTGTATGTATATATATACACATATAGATGTCCATATAATATGTCAGTGTATATATATATATATATATATACACTATAGACAGCTAAATGTATATGTCTATGTAATATATGTATATATACATAGAGACATATATAGACATAAGTTTGTGTATCCCTAAACATGCCTATGGATAAGTGAATAAATTCTGGCAAATTTATTAATGGAATTGCTCTATAGTCATTAAGATGAGTGAAACAGATCTATCTACATGTATCAGTAAAAATAGATCTCAAAACCATCTTGTTGAGTGAAAAACAGCAGCATGTAGAGTGGCAGGTTCTGCATAAAAGAAATTTAAGATTATGCAAATGTGGCCCTAGAGATGACTGCACTGTGGCTGCCTCTAGGGAGGGAGTGGGAGAAGGAAAGGGGTGAGCTGGAACAATTTCAAAGAAGACTTCAACTGAGAATATAGCGTCATTTCTTCTTTTAAAAAAAATTAAAGCATATGTGGCAAGACGTTAACATTTGTTTAATCTGAGTGATGAATATGGCAGGGTGTGTATACTACACTTTCACTTGTGGACTATGGTGAAATAGTTTTAAAGAGGCATGCAAGAAAGACAGCCCTGGGTACCAGCCCTGCCACTGCACTTCAAACAAGGGACATAAATTCTCTGAGACCCTTGTTTGCAAACTATGATTAACAATGTTCAAATTTCAGAGTTGGTTGTGAGTTAATGAAAGTAAAGTGTAGAATGACTTTCAGATGTTATCCATTGGGATATCCTTTTGGAATGAGTCCCTAATGATTTTCCAGATGTATCTTATTCAGAGAGACATTTGCTTCTTAAAATTGATCAGAAATTATGTGGATGCATTTCAAAACAATTCTGATCTCCAGAAAAATAATATATTGCTATTTTTTTTGCAAAACTATATACAACATGCATTACGCAGACATGTAAAGCACTAATTATTTAACTATGATTGCCCTGAGGGTGGTTGGAGTATAAGAGTGGAAGGAAATTTTACTTTTCTCTGCTATTAACTTTAATTATGTACCATGTGTGTAGACTACTTATTCTAAAAATAAATATAATTTGTTTAAACAATAATCTAAAGGTCATAATCTTCTCCATTCTAAACCCACTTACAAAGGAAAGGTCTTCAAATCTAAGTCCTAAAGATTCTTTAGAGGTCATATAGTCCAATCTCCTACCTGAGCACAGGATACGCCATTCCAGCCCCATATCCTCCTTGAAGTCAGACGAAAGAAAGAATATAGGATTAAGGATTAGGAGATCTGAGTTTGGTTCCTGTCACCATGAATTATTAACTCTTGACTCTAAGTGAGTCCCTTAAGTTCTCTGAGCCTCAGTTTCATTTCTGAAATGAGGACACAGCAGCACCACTGTTGTGGCTGTGTGAAGACAGATAAAGTACAATATGAACATGAAATTTTGTCAAAATAGTATCAGGATGTTTGTATGAGATGCAACTGCAGTGCAGAAGTTTCCCTCAAGAACATGGGTTCGGTCCCTTTGATTTCCATGGGAGTGCCCAATACACTATTCCTAAGGGGCCCTTAGTCACCAACAAAGTCATCTTGCTTCACTTCTAAACCAGATTCTCTTCTCTCCACAGCAAATATCCTAACCGTGATCATCCTCTCTCAGCTGGTGGCTAGGAGACAGAAGTCTTCCTACAACTATCTCTTGGCACTTGCTGCTGCTGACATCTTGGTCCTCTTTTTCATTGTGTTCGTGGACTTCCTATTGGAAGATTTCATCTTGAACATGCAGATGCCTCAGGTACCCGACAAGATCATAGAAGTGCTGGAATTCTCATCCATCCACACTTCCATCTGGATTACTGTTCCATTAACTATTGACCGCTATATCGCAGTATGCCACCCGCTCAAGTACCACACGCTCTCCTACCCAGCCCGCACCCGGAAAGTCATCGTAAGCGTTTATGTCACCTGCTTCCTGACCAGTATCCCCTACTACTGGTGGCCCAACCTCTGGACTGAAGACTACATCAGCACCTCCATGCATCATGTCCTCATCTGGATTCACTGCTTCACAGTGTACTTGGTACCCTGTTCCATCTTCTTCATCTTGAACTCAATCATTGTGTACAAGCTCAGGAGGAAGAGCAATTTTCGCCTCCGTGGCTACTCCACGGGGAAAACCACCGCCATCTTGTTTACCATCACCTCCATCTTTGCCACCCTCTGGGCCCCACGCATCATCATGATCCTCTACCACCTTTACGGGGCACCCATCCAGAACCGCTGGCTGGTGCACGTCATGTCCGATGTTGCCAACATGCTGGCCCTTCTGAACACGGCCATCAACTTCTTCCTCTATTGCTTCATCAGCAAGCGGTTCCGCACAATGGCGGCCGCTACCCTCAAGGCCTTCTTCAAGTGCCAGAAGCAACCCGTTCAGTTCTACACCAACCATAACTTTTCCATAACAAGTAGCCCCTGGATCTCACCGGCCAACTCACACTGTATCAAGATGCTGGTGTACCAGTATGACAAAAATGGAAAACCTATAAAAGTATCCCCATGACCCCTTAGGTCTGGCACCTAGTGTCTCTGCATAATCCATTTCCAGATGGGAATGTGGCCCATCCTGTGGCTGAAGAGCTCTCCTTAAGAGTGCTAACCTGATTTCCTGTTTCCACAGACCGAGCAACTTTCAGACTGGTAGATGAGAAAAGATGGAGGAGAAAAACAACAAAAGCTTGAATCTTGTTTTCATTTATGCATTTGTTTCCATCAAGTCATGTAGACGGCAAAAGTCTCTACCAGTTTGGAGATGTCATTGGAGGTTGTATCATTCTCCTGTGGCCTGTAAGGACACGCCAGAGAGAAATAGTCTATGGACTTAGGCTTGGCATCATCCACAGTCACTGGGAACTGCTCATTTACATGACACATCAAGCCACAGTAGCACATAGCTGAGCCCACATTCTTCTTCCAAGAACGGAGGTCATCCATCATTTCCCTGTGTTGTTACCAGCAGCTAACAATGCAGACCAATTCGGGAATTTTCCAAGGCTCCCTTTGTCCTAGGGAGGGTTTTGGTTTTGAAGTGGCCCTGACAGGGGAGGATTGAATCCTGCACAAACTCTGGCCAGAGTTTCTGTGAAAATGCTCCATACCAACATAACCATGACCCTCAGACCCTCAGGGGTCTAAGATACAGTTCTTCTATTTGCCATGATGTATAGGTTTTATCTAACGCCTCCAAAACAAAGACCCTGTCTGGTGTGCAGGGCCATAGGAGGAATTCTTGAGCCCAGAAAAACAAAAAATAAGCCCATTCTTGCCATTGTTTCAATCCACCCTTGAGTCAGCTGCATATGATCTCTTTACTGAAATAGCTTCTTCTTGCCGTGCCACTCAAGCTTCCTGGCTTTATGTGTAGAGTTGCCAACCCTGCCACCCTGCTTGCTGAAGCCCTCGCCAAACTGTTTTCTTTGAAGTGACTTTTGAACTGGATTTAATTTTCAAGGGTCAGGAACTGTAGCTCTCCAGGTGTGAAAGGAGGCAGTCTCAGCTCCACCCCGCAGTCCAGCTGGCATTGCCATTTGGCCACAAATGGTGATGAGAAGGTGCCCGTGTTGTCTGCATGTCTGCCCTTTGATGCACATGGCTCAAAAGGGTGGTGCCAGTTTTCAATGATGCTATTTAACCCAGATCCTTTGCAAAATAATAAAATATGAATTTCATTATTCTTCCCTTGCCTGTACAAGGCAAGAACAGTTCTAGGGTATAATTAATGGAGGTTTCCCTGGGAATTACCACTGATGTGTGCATACACACAGACTTGAATACATTAGGCTCCTGTGTACCCCGTGATGTGTTTTGAAAGAAAAATCTATGCTGGAGTTTTTCTGTTTTTTGTTGTTGTTGTTGTTGTTTTTTACCTTCTCCCAGATTCCCAGTATTTGAAGTTATCCCTGTTCTGAAAGAAGTATTCCAACATGATTTTGAAATTGTATATTTTTGGTGACCCAACAAAAAGCAGAGAGTCCACTCGAAACACTTGGTTCCTCGGGCTGGATTTTTACTATACTTTTGTCCCTAAATTGGAAGACACATCTACCCTTTTAAAGGGAACTTGCAATAAATGAGCAGGGTAGAAAAGGCTCCAATGCCACATAATCCCGAAATTTCAGCCAATACCCTCAACATTAAATCAGTACAATTTTGGGTTATGTTCACCCTAAAGATCCTAATTCCTACTCTGTTTAAATGATTGCAGAAGAGTCTCGTCTCACCCAAAGATTAGTTCTGAAGTCAGTGCAAATGGAAAAAATCTGGCAGAGCCAAAGTTACCTCTACAAAGTTCTCAGGAAGGATCCATGTTGGAGACCATATTCTATCCCTTAAAATTCCTAACTCAGATCAGTTTTTTTTTTCCCCAACATTGGAACAGTTTGCTGTTTCTTCCACTGAAGACAAGACAGAATTGACTTACATTTAGAAACCGTACTGTGTGACTCCATTGTATTCAAGAACATTAGGATCACACTGGTGCAGCAAGGTGGCTCTCATTAAAAGATGTTCATGGAAGTTTGAATGAGGGAAGAGCAGATTCGTATATTCCAGGTCACACTCTCCCCAGGGCAGTGTGCATCACGTGGGAGGATGGGCAGAGTTCCCATTAAGTTGCCTTTCTGTTTCTTTTTTGCCAAGCATGTGTAGTTGGGTACCTGTTCATTAACTGTGTGTATGATATGACTCCATCACACCCCTTTGTGAATGAACCAAAGGCTACCTACACCTAATATATATAAATATTTATTTGATTATTTATTTTTAAACAATAGGTCTGAAAAATGCTAGGTTGAGCTATACATGAATGAGTCACCGTGCAATATCTATAATGGTTAAACAATTCCTTTTTGAGAATGAATGTAAGGTGAAAAATACGTATGTGGATCTCAATGCTTTCTGCTCCACATTTTTAGGTATGTGTAAAAATTAATTACTGATGTTTAAAAAGTAAAAGCTGAGTGTGTACTTGGAATGTTTTCCTCATACACTCGTTTATTACTTCTCTTAATAATAGAGGCTATACCAATTAGTGTCTGATCTCTTGTCCTTCTGACTGTATTTTATATTTTGATACAATAATGTTTAAAAGAGGTCTGATTTTTGAAGGCAGTCCATGAGGTGTTGTCTTCTGGTTACAAGGCATACAAATGCCTGTTGACTTAGGTTGATACATATCTCCGAAAATTTATCTCAAATAATATAAGGACTTTTAATTTATTCTTATTTATAGTAATAATTGTGGACAAAATTTAAAAGCTTTTTAAAGAGAAAACAAACTTTTAAGCCTTTTCTTTCAGGCCAGTTTTGGAAATATAGCTTTGAATTTTGAAGCCCGCACATAAACAGCTGCTGTTGATGGCACACAAGCAATTGCCTTATATCATGTTTTTGTGATGCCCCTTTCAAAGACTGTTAACTAGTGTCCCTCCTGTATGATTTGTGTCCTTGGTTGGACATGCAGTGATGATACACATGTACACACTGTGTCTTTCTATTGAGCAACTGAAGGACTGAACTGCCTAATGGGAAGGAAATAAGGAGGATGACAAACAAACCGTAAAAGACAGACCATTAGAAGGCAGGAAGTTTCATTTTGCAAACACTCTGCAAATGGAAACTTACTTTGCACAGTTGGTGCCTACTGGTCCAACCTGAGGGGCCTATCTGAAGTGAATAAGAGACTCTAATGTTGGTGATTCCAGTTCAAAGAATGGGAAAAAAGTGTTACCATAAAAAAAATAGTAAATGTTCATATTTTCTTAATTAGATATTATATTGTGTTTGGACTTGTTTGTATTATAATAAATTCTAATATGGTGCACAATTGGGGTTTCGTACATGCATATATGCTCAAGAAATGGCAGGACTTCAATTAAAATTTTTAAGTAAGTATCTTCCTTATACTTTGTGCTAGTACTAGAATGAAATCTGCGTCCCACCTGCCCCTGGTTAGGAGTACTGAACTCTGCTTTCTATAATCCTAAACTAGGGATTTCTCCAGTAGTCTAGTGGCTGAGAATCCACCTTGTAATGCAGGGAACACAGGTTCAGAGAACTAAGATCCCACATGCCATGAACAACTAAGCTCACAAGCTGCAACTACTGAGCCTGCACACTCCAGAACCTGAGCGCTGCAACTACTGAGCTGCAACTCCTGACCCAGCGTGTGACACAACAAAGATTCCCCGTGTCTCAAGTAAGCCCAGATGCAGCCAAATAAATAAATAAACAAATATATACATTTTTTAATCCTAAATTAGGTATCTTACTGGGAGTAAATCTGAATTCTCTCTAATTACATCCCCTAGGCATCTTTGAGATAGTGAGGGCTATAACCATAGTGGAAATCTAGCATAATGGCTAGGAATTTAGGCTCTGAAGTCAGATGGTCACAAGTTCAAGTCCTTGTTTCTCCATGTACTAGCTGGGTTGCCTTGAACATCTCTGAAATATCGTCTTCATGCAGAAAGAAGTGTAAAAGTTAACTTTTCCCAGGTAACTGCAAGGTAAGCAGACACTCTCAAGGTCAGGAAACCAAGGTCTGGAGTGAGTTATTATTGGCTATAACTTTGCAGGCTCTACCACTTTCTAGCTGTGTAGCCTTGGGCCATGTTTTCAATCTTTTGGAGTCTCGGTTTCCTCTCCATAAAACAAGGCTAATAGTAATTCTAGTACATACTTTATGAGGTGATAACTATTAATAGTACAGTTAAAAAGAGCCTCCATTGTACATTCTCTTACAGGTGAGGATGCTAGGCCCAATGACATTAATGATTTGTCCAAGTCACCTAACACTTCATCCTTTCCACTCTACCTCATTGAATATCTGCAAGATTCTGACTCATCTCTCCCAAGGTTCACATTATTTTTGTGCCCTTTTTAGAGTTGGGTATATTGCCTAGTTTTCCAACTCTTCAAATATAGGTCATCCAAGCATGAGATATATTATAACAGCATCATAATTAAAACACTTAATTTGATCTTTCCCTTTGAGGTAGGATTTTTTTCATTGACTCTATCAAGAATCCTAACCACAGCTCTCAAACTAGCTATGCATTTCCCACACATACCACCATCAATTCTGACAGCCACTGACAAACTATTGTCATAACCTATCTTTGCATCAACTTGGAGAATGAAAGCAACTTACAAGATGAGAGGTAAGTAGAGAAAAGCAAAGATTTTGCTAAGAAGGTTGCAAACGGAAGCTGGTAGGCATGGCCACATTATTCTCATTAATTTTGTTCACCAACTCAAGGAGGCAGGATAAAAGTGAGTTGAAGGAGGTTGAACTGCTAAATAATAATTCTTTTAGTAGTACACTTCGTTAAATGTGATGGCTCAACCTCTGTGAGGGTGTACAATTAATCTGAGTACTTGCCAGACACAACAAAGGGGATAAGAGTTTCATGTCTATGGGATAAATAGACACTGAATTTCCTGGGTTTATTGAGAGAATATGTCACTGTCATGCCAGAAAAAGAGAAAGAAAAAAACTTTTCTGATTCAAAAAGAGCACAAGTCTACAGGGAAGAAAGATGCCATCTGACCAACTCTGCATGAGGTGTTACCTTGTCTGTGGGGCTTTGTTACCTAGTGAATGGCAGAAACATAATATTTTTCTCCGCTGGAGATAGAACAAGAGGGAATGAGGCTTAAACTGCAATACAAGGGATCCAGATCAAACCAAAGAAGAAACTTTTGCAGTGATGTCTATTAACTCCACAAATGGTTTTCCATGGGGATTCTTAGAATCTGCTTCTCTGGATGTATTTCCAAATGAATTGTATAATAATTAGAGTCTTGGAGAGAAGCAAATCTCACTCAGATGATTTCAATAAAAATACTTTAACAAAGAGACTATTAAATAATGGTCTGAGCAAGATCATGGGAACTCTCAAAAGAGCTATTGTGGAACCCAGGAACTAGAGACAATAGGAAGCCTTACCTAGGCCTGATGGGGTAATGAGAGGAAACAGTTGTTACTGCAGCTCAAAGTAGGCTGTGCTTTGTCAAAGGGGGCCCTCCAGCAAGCGGGTGCCATGCTGCTGCCAGAGATATAATGCCAGAGAGGAAGGAAGTGACGCCCCAACCTCTTCCTTCCTTCCCACTGATATCATACAGATGACTCCACTAGCTGATCTCAAAGAGAAGTCAGCCAGGAAAAGTGCAGGTGATAGAGTCCATAGTGGCCAGATCCCAAGGCACAGGGCAGTGAACAATCAAAGGTGAAGTGAGATAGAAAACAATTACAGAATAACCAGCAAAGGTTCAATCCTTATTTTACTATCATTGGATGCTGGACAAGATCTTAGAGATTACTTCCCTCAAAACATGACCTAGATGCTTGGCAGGTCCAGTATCCAGTGACTTCCTAGCACGTTCCCAGAAACATATATTATAGTCCTTTACAAGCTTGCTTTCTAAACTTCCTCATTTGAAATTTCTTTCATTAATCTTCAGCATCTCTAATGACTAGACTGTCAACTTGAACATGTCTATGAATGCAAATGAAGAGTATCAAAAGAGTGGGCATTTATTCAATATTCATGTGTCCCAGGCACTCCCATGGTCATTGATTTATTTGACTAATATTTATTGAAATACACTGTGTGCCAAGATCTATTCTAGGCATAGTGATTCAAGACAGATTCAGTGAACAAGACAGATAGGGTCTCTGCCCTAGTAGGGGAGAAAATACACAAAGAAGCCAATAAAATAATTTCAGATAGTGATATATTCTAGGAAATAAATAAAAGTATTTGACTCAGGTCACACAGAAAGAACAGCAGACAAGTTAATCAGGGAAGGTCTTTTTGAGAAGGTAACAGAACTGGAATCCAGATTAAAAGGAAAAGGCCATATAAAGAGCATTCCAGGCTAAAGACAGAGCCCTTGAAATGGGAATAACTTTGAGTATTCAAGGAACAAACAGAAGACTAGTATTGCTGAAGCATAGTGATCCAGTAGAGAATGGTATTGAACAAGACAAGGAGGGGTGGACAGAAGCAAAATTATGTAGAGCTTTGTGGGCCCTGGTAAGGAATTTGTGAGAAGAAAAGGGAGAATTTTAATCAAGAAGTTGATGTGATCTTATTTCATTTAATCAGCATAACTCTGAAAATGTTGTTACCTCCATTTTTCAGATGAGAACTCTAAATCTCTGGGGATTAAATTAAGCTTGTTTTAATACAAGGTCATAGTGAGTAACTTATGAATTGTTATTTAAGCCCAGTCCTGTCTGGTTCCATGAAACACTTCATCAGGCCACTGTGACACTTTTTTCTTGACATCCCAACACTCTCCTGAATTAGCAGTTTGTTCCTATTAGCGTTTTCACTATCCAAGGTTGCTATTTCAGCTAAAGTCATCCTCTGATTCCAGTAATGAGGATTCAGAAACCACCAGGTCATATTATCATATGGTTCTATTTAATGATCCAAATCATGTGTCTCATGAAATCTGACAGAGAAGCAGCCAAACTAGATTATGGATGAAATGATACAGGCTCTACTAGCAGGCAAGGCATTAAGTATATACTTTTTAAAACTTTCTTGCCCCACCCTCAGTAATATTTTGATATCATTGTTTTGTAAGTGGTTTTGTGTGCACGTTTCAACTTTTAATCTTTCTCCAGTTTAAGTACTGGTCTTTCAAAAAAAAAAAAAAAAAAAAAGCCAATGTCTCTGTCCAAGGTGCTGACGCTACTGAGCCATAAATTTGGTTTAAGCATTAAGGGTAACATATGTTAAGAAATTTTTATGTATGAATATTCAGATTTTGTGCCTCCCTTCATAAAAAAAAAAGATATTGGGACAATATTATTTACTTTATGAAGCAATTTAAAATCAGATTTCTTACAGAAACAAAACCCACTGTGGTCTTGCTCTTCTACCTCACAGGAGCATTGCATGGGCAGAGTGTGTAAAAAATGTGGAATCACAGACCTCAGTGGCCTGCTGAACCAGAATCTGAATTTCAATACAATCCCCAGGAGATTCATACACATATGAAAGTTTGAGGAGCACTGCACTCTTGCACTTTTAAACAGTAGTTTCACACCACTGAGAAGCTTTTGAAAATCCCAATCCCAAGATAGCAGTATTTTTCAAAGTTCTTCAGATAGTTCTAATGTTCAGCCAAGAAGGAGATTTTTTTTATTATACTGAAGTATAACTGATGTACAATTATTATATAAGTTATAGGTATACAATATAGTGATTCACAATTTTTTAAGTTTACACCCCACTAATAAAGTATTGGCTATATTCCCTGTGTTGTTCTCATATTCTGTTGTATTCTTACAGCTTATTTTATACATAGTAGTTTATACTTCTTATTCTCCTACCCTTACCTTGCCCCTACCCTCTTCCCTCTCTCCACTGGTAGCTACTAGTTTGTTCTCTATACCTGTGAGTCTATTTCTTTTTTGTTACATTTGTTAGTTTGTTTTATATTTTAGATTCTTCATATGAGTGATAGCATAATTATTTGTCTTTCATTGTCTGACATATTTCACTTAGTGCAATATTGTCCAAGGTCATCCATATTGTTGCAAATGATATGTTTTCATTCTTTTTAAGACTGAGTAATGCTCCACTATGTGTACGTATGTGCACATACATATATGGCACATCTTCTTTATCCATTCGTTATGAACACTTCCATATCTTGGCAGTTGTAAAAAGTGCTGCTATGAAAATTAAGGTGTGTGTATCTTTTTAAATTAGTTTTTTGGATATATTCCCAGGAGTAGAATTGCTGGATCACATGGTAGTTATCTTTTTAGTTTTTTTGAGAAATCTCTATACTGTTTTCAACAGATGCTGCACAAATTTGCATTCCCACCTATGAGGGTTTCCTTTTCTCAGGGGAAGATTCTTCCCAAAGAAAACTTTACGTCACTATCATAAATGAAAACTGGTATCACCTGCCATAAATAGATAGCCCCCATTAAAGAAAAAGATCAAAGACTATCAGTAATTCTTACCTTACATAACTATCAGAAACTGATATCTACACTCTGTTTTGTTTTTTGTGTTTTTTTTTAAAGGTAGATGTTAAGGGCCTACTACCACCATATTGAGAATTTTCTTCAACCTAAGCAGAAGAATTAATAGTAAAATAGAAAGGTAGAATTTTTTTCACAGTGTGCTTCAGTGTAATGGCCATCTCAGTCCACTCATACACCCTTTGTGTTACAAACAGTAAACTTTGAGAAACATGGGAGTCTGCAGCAACTTCTTTATTTTAGTGATTCCCAACATCAGGGGCACTTTAGACTCACCTAGAGTTTTTATGCCTATGTCCTGACTCTATCCCCAGATAAATCAGAACCTCTGGCAATGGGCCCAAGGCATCAAAATGTTCTAAAACACTTCCAGGTGCTTCTGATGCACATCCAGAATTGAGAATCTGCTTCTCTACTTGGTAACACTTGAAGAACTATAAGAATTGAGAAATTACAACATGCTGCTGCTAAGTCGCGTCAGTCATGTCCGACTCTGTGCGACCTCATAGACTGCAGCCCACCAGGCTCTGCCATCCCTGGGATTCTCCAGGCAAGAACACTGGAGTGGGTTGCCATTTCCTTCTCCAGTGCTTGAAAGTGAAAAGTGAAAATGAAGTCGCTCAGTTGTATCTGACTCTTCAACCCCATGGGCTAAAGCCTACCAGGCTCCTCTGTCCATGGGATTTTCCAGGCAAATAATCTGTCATTGGGCCAGTTCCCTCATTCAAACTCTCCACAGTTTGTTGAGGTTTCATGGCATTTGCACTTCTCACTGTTGAAGAATGAGGGGGCTGACAAGTCATATCCATCTCTTCCCCTCACTCTCATTGTGGAACCAACTGAGAAATTGATTCAAGAAATATACTAGTGAAAATCAATTATCAGCTCTATTACTGGAAGAGTAGGTTGGAAAACCTCAGTTGAATTCAGGGTCAATGAATTTCCTACCCAACAAGTTTAGATCTTGGTTCAAACATCCCTGAGGGAATCTGGAACTGTGTAAAAGACAGTTACCCAGACGATTGCAGGCAGAGTTTCTGTTTCCCAGGTAGAACCCTACTAGTGGGGACAATTCGAGATGGACATCCATGCCCTCCTCTAGAAGCCAAGCTTGGATCACAATGCAGTTAGGGTTCCAATATGGGAGACGGGGGCACAGAAAGAATTTCTCCCTTCTAGAGGCCTGAGAAATAGAGGGAAGGGGGTTTTCTCACATATGTTGTATTCCTTCTTCCAGTCCTACAAATCAGTCAAGGCTTTCCTTCCCCACCAAGGATGAAATGAAAGAGAAGGGTTGAGAGAAGTTATATTCCAAACACTTCTGACTGTAAGATTAAGAATTCTTAAATTATGGGCTAAAATAGAACCATTAGAAAAAACAATTCCCCCTAGACTCACTTCCTCATGACCTAGGGAATTTTACAATTGTGACTCAAGGAATTTCACAACCCTCAAGGAGACAGACAGTCAGGTGTGCTGTACTGTTTGAATACTTTGAGAAAAGGCAAGAAAAGATTCTTCTGATCTACCTAGGGCTTCACTGTCTTCAAATTAGGGCTATTGGGTGTTTCCAAAGGCATGATTCAATCTTCAGGGTCTGAGATTCCAGACCCTGGTATATCTATCTTTCAGAGCTGGCACACAGGTATCTAAAAGCTCTGAAATCAAAAATACTTTTAATTAATTTAATTAAAATAAGGATGCCAAAATAGCACTTTTATGAGAGGAAAAAAAAATGGTGTCAATACCAGACATCTTCATAACTTTGCAACCCCCAAACCCCCAGATTTCTGGTTTTCAAGGATATGGATTGTGCAGATCTGAATTCAAATCCTGATTCCATCACTTTCTAGATGAGTGACATCGGACAAGTTACTCCCAGTCTCTGAGCTACTGTTGGATAGTGTGTCAAATGAAATAACAATAGTGGGAAATATTGAAACATTTATAATATTATTAAGTGTCTAGAACATATTTGTATTATTAATAAACTGTATTTTTTCATTATTATTTAGTTCCCTTTGGTAGGGCTTCCCTGGTGGCTCAGAGGTTAAAGAGTTTGCCTGCAAGGCGAGAGACCCAGGGAAGATCCCCTGGAGAAGGAAATGGCAACCCACTCCAGTATTCTTGCCTGGAGAGTCCCACGGACGGAGGAGCCTGGTAGGTTACAGTCCACGGGGTCGCAAAAAGTGGGACACGACTGAACGACTTCACTTTTTTTCACTTCCCTTTGGTAAGGACAAGAAGAACATGGCATATTCCAAGACTTCTCTGGGAAACTTGGTTACATTTACAATGATTAGGACTCTCCCAGGAAAAAAGGGTTTACTGTGTTATTTTCCAGCTCTCTGTCTTTTCCAATGTAGAAAAAACATATCATTGATTGCAGTCATCCAGTGACAGTCCCTGAAAAAGATACATCATCAAAGATGTGGAAGACTAGAGGCAGGCCATCAGTCACTCCATGCATGCTTATCCTCGGTCACTTCAGTCATGTCCGGCTCTTTATGACCCTGTGGACTGTGGCCCGCCAGGCTCCTCTGTCCATGGGATTCTCCAGGTAAGACTACTGGAGTGGGTTGCCATGCCCTCCTCCAGGGGATCTTCCTGACTCGGCAATTGAACCTGCATCTCCTGCGTCTTCTGCATCACAGGTGGATTCTTTACCACTGAGCCACCAGGGAAACCCCCAGTAATTCCATGGTGGTTTAGTCACTTAGTCATGTCTGATTCTTTGCGACCCTATGGACTTTAGCCTGCCAAGTTCCTCTGCCCATGGGATTTTCCAGGCAAGAATACTAGAGTGGGTTACCATCTCCTTCTCCAGGGGAACTTACCAACACAGGGATTGAACCCGGGTCCATTGCAGGCATTCTCCTGCACTGCAGGCAGATTCTTTACCAACTGAGCCATCAGGGAAGCCCATACTCACTCTATACTCAATTCCAACTTTTAATGAAATGTGGCCTCTAGTTTTACCTTAATTCCTTCTTTCAGACAGTTTGCATCCACTGCCAATCTCTAAAGCAAAACTTCAGCCTTTAGGGGCAATATGATAGCAGTTGCATAAAGGCCACTTGCCCATCTTATTAGAATTGATATCACTTGGTTCTAATGATGAGAAAAATGGAAATAGACCTTCCTCTTGGTGGGTGGAGGTTGGTTCAGGTGACCTGTATGTCCTCACTATGTCAAGTATGTCTCTAGGTCTCTGAGAGAGGATACAAATATTCCTCAGCTGGAGACAAGGGCTTCTTGTTATTGTAAATTAATCTTGTAAATATCTGATTTCTAAGAATTTGTAAGGAAATGACTCCCTACTGCCATACATGTGTGCCTCTTAGTGCATCTGATTGCTGGGGCACGGTGATGTGTTCTGACATTGCTGTGCCAGTGAGGTCTGCAAGGGAAAGGCCACAACCATGAGGGGAAAGGACAGGACCATCATAGCATCAGTCATCTGGGGAAGAAGCAGGTCATCACACAAGGAGAAAGGAAATGTGCCTGGGAAGGTAGGAAAAAGGGCTCAGATAATCTTTGTCTTTACTTTAGATATCAGCAGTAGATTTCCTGGGGCAGAGATGTTAAAGATAAGGCTTCAATCCAAAGGAAAAGAACTGGGATGGGCCATTTTTCCTGAGGCCCTGTTGATGAGAAAGGTGTGCTTGGAGCAGCAACCCTACTTAAAGCTTGACCAGCTCCTTGTGCTTCTCTTGGTTAGTTTCCTGCTATAATCCCAGGATTTTAGCAAAGCCCTGTCTAAATATTCCATCTTGTCTCAGTTGAACTCAAACATCAAACAAGAATATACTCTCAAACAAGACCAGCACAGCTATAGACCTCCCCCACCCCTCCCAAAGAGAAAGTGAGCAGGATTATGATAAGAGATGCCCTGCCTGAGGAAGCAACAGTATCTTTGAGAGATTAACTTCTCCCTTTGGTTTACACACATCCTCTTAGGGGTATAAAAGGATTTAATGGGGACCATATTATCCACAGCCCAGAAAAGGCTAACATGTTTAACAATCTAAATATGTTCCTGCTTCATCATCTTACAGACACACAAAGAACTACACTGAGATGCTGCATGAATCATAGTGTTCCAAAGTGTTTATATCTTGCCTGTGTTCACACAGGTCCCTCCTTCAATGTCCTGGGAGTCTCTGTAGTCACTTCGCATATTCTCAATCTGTCAATTATCATGTCTGTGTGGGGTCCTGGCTAATTCTCTCCAGCTCCTCACCTCCTCCTCACTTCTGAACCCACTGCCACCCAGCCTCCAACACACCCATTCCTCTTCTCTTGCCTCACGTCCTCCTTGTTGATGTCTCCCAATAATAAAGAACTTCAGGGACTTCCTTGCTGCCCCTGCTGACAGAGGCCACATGAAAAGGCCACCAAGGAGCTGGAACAGGGCCCCTTCTGAGCAGAGGTGGGAAATGGTCCCTCTTCCTGGTCAAGTCACATGGGCACACATTTGGGGGAAAAAATAAAAAATAAAGTTCTGACTATGAATAGGCAGTTAATAAAACAGAAACTCAGATGACTAATAATAAAAGCAAGCCCTAGTTCACTAAAAATCAGAAAAGTGAATATTGAGACATCAACAATGTTCACATCTATCAGACTGATAATAATTAAAAGAAATAGACAACCTTAAGTATTGAGTGGATGTAAAAAAGACAAGGGCTTCTGATGAGAGTGAAAATGGATACAGCTACTTTGAAGAGAAACTGGGCAACATATAGAAAAATAAATGATGCATTACCTTGCAACCAAGTGATTCTATTTCCATGTGTATGCTGAAAGGTAAAAAGCTCATATGTACTTGAAGAGATGGATACAGCAAAGTTTATTTCCCCTTACTGCATTAGCAACAAACTAGAAGCAACCTACATGCCCATGAAGAAGAGAACAGATAAATAGAATACTCTACCCCGAAGCAAATGGATGTACTAAGGCTTCATGTGTTAATAAGGATAGGCCTCCAAAAGGGAATGTTGAAAATTGACACCTATGTACCATATGATTCCATGTATATGAAGTTTCTCTGCATACATACATACTTTTATAGAAACGGTATAAAAAAATCATGAACAGAGATGGGAAATTACCAGTTTCTGAGACTGAGTACTACTTGGATAAGAGAAAGAAATTAAGAAGGGGACAAACATTTCCAGGGGCTGAAACTCTGTTTCATTACTTTAAAAAACAAACAAGGCAAACTATCAAGATATTTTATAGATAAGTATCCTTTCTGTTACTTCCTTTGATTTTCTGTGCATTTATCATATTTTATAATAATGTGGCAGATACATGCTAAAGTAAACTTCAGTGAGTCAAATCCTTATATGAGTTCAAGCAGAACCTGTGAATTAATTATAACCAATAGAATACAGTAAAGAGGATGGATTGTCATTCTCATGATTGGGTTATGTCTTATGCAAAAGTGATAGGATGTCACTGTTATGATTTCATTACATTATATAAGACTCTGCCTTAGAAGATGAGAGTGAGAAACTCTTGCTGGCTTTGACAAATAAGCTGCCTTGTTGTGGGAAAGCCACACGACAAGGAACTGAGGGGCCCTCTAGGACCTAAGAGCTGCCTGCGGAAGCACCCTCAAGAAGCATGAACCTTCAGTGACACAGTCATGAGACCCACAGGTCTGAATTTTTCCCAGTCAGGATTCCAGATGAAAACACACCCAGCCAGTCTTTTGATTCCAACGTTCTGGGATCCAAGCAGAGGACCCAGAAGAGCTGTACCTGCATTCCTGACCCACAGAAACAAGGCTATGTTGTTTTAAACCTAATTACTAAACTACTAGATTTGCAATAACTTGTTACAGAGTGGTAAAAAGCTAATAGAAATAAAATATTCATGAAAAGAAACAGACATTTAGAGGAAAACCATAAAACTGCCACATCACAATGTTCAGGTCTCAAGAAGAAAGAAGTGATTAGCTAAACAAATGCTGTCAGGCTAAAGTAGGGGATGACCAAGACATTTCTTGGCTCTAGTCTCAAAGCAGTGGGTGGGTCCGAGACTGAGTGCCAGTGGGTTGAGAGGTGAGTAGGAGGCGAGGGGTTAGAGACAGCTAACTAAGAAGTGTGTTAGGAAGGAAGGCTGAGAGGGAGGGAGCCTCTTGCTGCATGGAGGGGTGAGGCTGAAAGAAGTTTGCTAGGTTTAGTTGTTTGTTTTTTTTTTTAATAGACCAGGAAAAGTTTCTAATTTAAAATGGCATGGTGTATACAGGTATATCTCATTTTATTTCACTTTGCCTTATTACACTTTGCAGTTTCATTTTTGTAAACTGAAGGTTTGTGGCAACCCTGCATTGAGTAAATCTATCCATGCTATTTTCCTCACTTTGTGCATCCGCTCACTTTGTGTCTCTGAGTCACATTTTGGTAATTCTCAAAATACTTCAAACTTTTCCATTTCTGTATTTGTTATGGTGACCGGTGATCAGTGATCTTTGATGTTACTACTACCATTCATGGAAGGCTCAGAGGATGGTTAGCATTTTTTTTACCAATAAAGCATTTTTTATCAAAGCTATGTACATTTTTAGACATAATAGCTACTGCACACTTTAGTATAAGCATAACTTATATCTGCACTGTGAACCAAAAGATTCATGTAACTCATTTTATGGAGATATTGGCTTAGTACAATGATCTGGAACCAAAGCCACAATGTCTCTGAAATCTGCCCATATCTAGTGTATATCCATGCTATAAAATACTGTTATTAATGAAATATGAATATATGCTACAACGTGGATGAACCTCACAAACGTCATGTCAAATGAAGGAAACCAGACCCCAAAGACCACACACTGTTTGATCTTATTTATATAAAATGTCATACTCAAAAAGGCAATTTTATAGAGACAGAAAGTAGATTAATGGTTACTTGAGACTGAAAGTGGAAGTGGATATCAGTCGTAAACTTCTTTTTTCTTACCACTGTTCTATTAAAGAAATTTTTCACCTCATTTGTCCCCAGGTCCTGGCTCCTGGGAGTCTATCCTTCTACTGGGGCAACGTCCTCTCTCTGGATGATCCTCATGTGTGACATGCCTTTGAGGATGACTCATAGCCAGCTCTTTTCCATGAATAAGGTGAGGCGACCTTGGCTGTGAGGCTGGGGGGATACAAAGGAAATCTCATCTCATACTCTGCTTTGAACCAGCGTCTTGGCTCTGGATTGTTAAGAATGTAATAGGTAAGAGTTGCTTTATTCATCAAGTTTCAGGGAATTTAATTCAACCTATCCAAGCAGATATCTTTAATTCTACTACCACCCCCTGCTGCGTCGTGGCTGGAAGAGGAGGGATAAATTTATCAACAGTCTAAAAATTCTCTCCAAAAACATCTTAACTCTGGTTTCTTTACCCTCTACTGTCTTTAACTTCTGAATGAAACTTTAGCCTCTTCGCCTGGAGGCTGGGAATGAGATAATGCTAGAAAACTCCATCTGAGGACTTACCAAGGTCCTCTCAAGAGTCTAGCACCTCACTTTTAAATATAAGGATCCATGGCCCCCATTTATTTCAGCTTTGGGCACTCATCCAAAAATCTGAGATGAGTTGACTAAACCATATGAACCATCTGTGTTTTCATCTTTGTTGGCTGTCTGAAGCAACCAGGATGTGTAATGACCCAGTTGTGACTTGAGGGTGTGAGTTACTTCCAGGTAAAGGCACAAGTAAAGGGATGTGTTACATTAAAGGGAAAGGCATGCTCAAGGTGTTAAGGCATTGAGTTTTAGCTTGGACATCATTTAGATGGCTGTACTGTGATTATCATGCTTAGTGGATGTGGGCTGTTATGAAATATCGTCAACCTCACCCAGCTTTTCTCATTCAAAACTGCACACTGCGCCAGCTCACTAATACAGGCAAAAGTCTAAGAATTGGATGGGCCAAACTCCACNTTTTTTTTTTTTGTAGTAATGCTTCCTAAAACCCACAAATTTCATACTCCAGGATGTCTGGCTCTAGCTGAGTGATCACACCATTGTGGTTATCTGGGTCATGAAGATCTTTTTTGTATAGTTCTTCTGTGTATTCTTGCCACCTCTTCTTAATCTCTTCTGTGTCTGTTACATCTTTATTGTTTGTCCTTTATTATGCCCATCCTTGCATAAAATGTTCCCTTGATCTTTCCAGTCTTCTTGAAGAGATCTCTCATCTTTCCCATTCAACTGTTTTCTTCTATTACTTTGCATTATTCATAGAAAGCCTTCTTATTTCTCCTTACTGTTCTCTGGAACTCTGCATTCAGTTGGGTACATCTTTCCTTTTCTCCCTTGCTTTTCACTTCTCTTCTTTCCTCAGCTATTTGTAAAGCCTCCTCAGAAAACCACTTTGCCTACTTGCATTTCTTTTTCTTGGGGGTGGTCTTGATCACTGCCTCCTGTACAATGTTATGAACCTCCATCCATAGTTCTTCAGGCTCTCTATCTACCAGATCCTTTGAATCTATTCAATACCTTCACTGAATAAACATAAGGGATTTTACTTCGGTCCTACCTAAATGGACTAGTGGTTTCCCCTACTCTCTTCAATTTAAGCCTGACTTTTGTGATAAGGAGCCAATGATCTGAGCCATAATCAGCTCCAGGTCTTATTTTTGCTGACTATATAGAGCTTCTCCATCTTTGACTGCAAAGAATATAATCAATCTGATTCTGATATTGGCTATTTGGTTGTGTACATGTATAGAGTCGTCTCTTGTGTTGGAAAACCTTCAGCAACCCCACCACTTTGAAACTTTGCAGAAGCAAGAATACAAGACTATTACAGCCTTGACCCTTATCATGTGCCCCTGCCTGACTATATAATCTCTCTCTATTCACCAGGGAGTGGGGCTCAGTTCTTGAGGCGCTAGCCTACTGTGCTTCCCCTTTACTGGCAAAGAAATAAAGCCACTCTTTCTTTTTCTTCCACAACTCTGTCTCCCTATTTCTATTTTGAATTGGTGCACAGAGAGCCAAGATTTTGGAAATACTGCTGGGGCAAACTGCTCCCATCACCCCTCCCTTTGATAAGTCATCTTCACCTTTAGCCCTATCCTCACCCCTACCCCTGCCAAGAGTGGCCTTTGTAGCTAATCTCTAGCTTCTCTCCTGCTTTAGAAGGGATGCTGAATGTGGGAGTAGAATTCCTTAACACACTTGAGGGGCTTTTGGAGGCTGCAGAATGGGAGAAGNCTTTAGCCCTATCCTCACCCCTACCCCTGCCAAGAGTGGCCTTTGTAGCTAATCTCTAGCTTCTCTCCTGCTTTAGAAGGGATGCTGAATGTGGGAGTAGAATTCCTTAACACACTTGAGGGGCTTTTGGAGGCTGCAGAATGGGAGAAGAAAAGGGGGAGAGAAAGGGGAAAGAAGAGAATACAGGTAGAGACCCCTAATTGGGAAAAAAAAAAAAAAAGACTTGATGGGCAAAACTACAGATGTTTAAGGCAGACTCTAGTTGGGTTTCTGCAGAATGGAGTGTAATGTGAATCACATTCCCACATCCATGAAATCTCCAGGAAAAAGGGGATGAAAAACTCAACCCTGTACCCTGGGATTTAAAAAAAGGGGGGAGGGGGTAGGAAACAGAAAGAAAAGAAAGAGGGAGGCTGGATGGCTATCAGATAGCTGTTAAATGAATGAAATACTATCTACCAAGAATGATGATTGGGTGCAGGGATAAGGTGGGCTGAGAAAGTCTTTTGAAGTCTTGACATAAAGAGCTGGCCAACAAGAAAGGCAAGCCAGCACTGTCAGCTGCCTTGAAGAATCTCAAGGCCTCACTGAGACACATAGGGGCCTTAGTGTCTATGAAACTGAGGCCCCTTAAAACCAAGTTTCCCTGCCTTTATAATTAACCTGCCTGGAGGCTGAGATTCCTGAAACATCACCCTATTACCTCACCACCAGCCAATGTTAACAGCTGATGACCAGCCTACAGCCCTCTCCCCTAACAGTCTTTAAAAACTCCTGCCTGAAAGGAGTTTGCCTGGGGAGCACGAGCTGCCCATTCTCCTTGCCTGCTGTCCTGCAAATAAGCCCTTGCTTTGCCGCAAACACCTACTGTCAAGAGTTTGGCTTTTTGTGATGCTTGTACCCTGAGCCCATGCTAGGTAACATCTAGAGGACACAATAGAAGGGAGGCTTGTCATTGAAAACCTTTTCAAGCCTTTTGAATTTTGAACCATGTGGATAAGTTGCCTATTCAAATATAAAAATATACATTTTTTTAAAAGTTGGCCAGCTTAATAACTATTAGGGAAGAGGATCTCCAATCATAAATATATTTCCTCCCTTGCAAACACTTGAGAAATTCTATTTTCTCTCCTTTCAGGAATCAGAAGGCCAGTGCTTGCTTCCTTCCCAGCCCTGGAAGTAATTAGCTGAGGATTCAGTTTTCTCCTGGGCACCTGCTTAAGGGCTGCTGCATGAAACCATTCCAGTTGAACACCGCACAGCCCTAGGGGCTTTCAACTCCATCAGTTATGATGTGAATGAGTTGTTCAGTGCCCAACCTACACAACCATATATGGTGACACTCTCCTCCTCCCACAACCTAGCCTGCTCCAAGGTATAATGGTTTCATCAAATTCAAAATCCAAAACAGTCTCCACCAAGAACCTCTTTTCTTTCATCCAAGAAGGAGTTAGTGGATGTTGTTTGCTTATTGGTTTTTAAAAGTGAAGAAGGAGCAAGCAAGGTCTCCTCCCCCATGAGCTCACTTCCCTCTGGCCCAGCACTTGAGTTCCTCGCCCTTGCTAATGATCCCTCACCACAAGTGAATTGACTCTGCCCACAATAGCTAACAATGAGCTGATGGTTTGTTTGCCTGCTCCAAGAATCCAATTTGAGGAGTCTATTGTATGCTCCAAATAAGGGAGTTTGCAGCCTCCTGACCGCTCAGGATGTGAGGGTTTTATGAAAGGGTCAGACAAAAAAGCTGCTTCTCCGGAGGCAACTAGGCAAACAACACATCATCCACTTTCCCTGCCTTCTGCCTCCAGCACAAAAGCCTGCAGAATCAAGACCAGGCTGACCCTAATGTGTCCCCAAGAAGACTCTTCTTTCTGATAAAAATCTGTCCTAGACCAATGGTCTACTGTCTGCAGCTCTATCAGAGAGAAGCATTGTCCACTAGGACCACCAACCACAGGGTAAAGTCCAAACCTCAGCCAAAGGCTTATGGGGTCTGATTCTGATTCCGCTCTCCTCCATCAATTACCCCCACAATGAATCCGTTTCAGATCCACATGCTCTTTAGCCTCCTGGCCTTTGCATATGCTGATCTCTATACCAAGAATGTCCTTGCATAATAGGTGATCAGTTCAATAAACCATGGTACACTCTTACAACAGAGTGTCATGAAGCCATTAACAACGATAGAGAAATATAGTAGGTGCCATGGAAAATGATACAATATTGAAAAAGCCCAGTTATGAAAATCATAGTAGCAACTAACATGTACTGATGAATTACTCTACTCTATAGTTCTAAGCACTTTACACATATTAACTCCTTGATTCCTCAAAACAACCTTAGAGAGAGGGTACATTATTATCTACCACTTTACAGATGAGGAGACTAAGGCTCAGAGAGATTACATGTGACCAACATGACAAGCCCAGGCCATGGCAGAGCTGGAATCTGAACCGAAACCATTGGTCTTTAGAGTCTACATTCTTAACCATCATACAGCCCTGTATCAAACAGAAACATTTGTGACCGTGGTTTTATAAAAACAAAGCAAAACTATACACATGAAAGATGGAAAGTTTTAAAGCATCACGCTGATATGACCAGAATGGTCACAGTGGTTATCTCCTGAAACTGTGATTGATGAAGTGCAATGTTGCTGTGGATTCCCCAGGAAGCAGCCTCTGAAATGGAGTTTAGCACAAAGCCTGCTTATTGAGAAGGACTCTTAGGACCAACAACTTTGGGAGAAAGAGGAAGCAAGAAGCAGGCAGAGGGAGAGCTTGGACTTCGCTACAGGGAGCTAAGATCTAGAACAGTCAGTCCTTCAGAGGGTTCCAAGTTGGGCTGAGACCTTTATGCCTCTGCATTCATCAGTCACTGGATGGTACTGGAGGGCCGGCCACCAGGAACAGACCCAGCATCCGGGCAACACATGCTTCTTTAGGAGAATCTGAGGGGTGGGTGCAGCGTATGCCCCTTCAGGTCATTTTAATTCTCTTCCTTTTGTTTGTCTATGTGGGTTATGATTAATCCATATCACTTGTGCAGCAAGGGGAAAAGCTACCAGAAGAAAAGAAGTCATCAATCCTCAATCGCATCAAGGCCAGAGGCAAGTCTGTCTCTGGCATTAGAAGTAAACAAGGCCAAAGTGGTGGATCGTGCCCACATCAGACAGGAACCTGGCCTTCTGGGATTGCTTGAGTGTGAATAATAGTTCAAACACTACACACGAATTAATTGGTAGGTCTCCAAACACAGAAAGCTACAGAAAGCTGACCAATGAGTGAGAAGGACTTTGGCCAAGAGACTGACTGATTATCTGGCCTTAGGGAAGCATGTAGCAGCTGCCGACTCACCCCAAAATGCAGGGCTCATTAACTATTCCACTGTGGCCACCAATGCCTTTTGGTCTGTATCCTTGGCTCTGAAATTGACCAATGAGACCAAAGCAAGTGTAATGCAAGGAGGTTTAATAAGCATTTAAACAATGGGCTTACCTTCTTGGAACACTCCTCTTGGAACCTAGCCACCATGCGGTAAGGAAGTCCAAGCTGTCCTCCACATGGAGAGGGCCTAAAAGGTGAGAAATGTGCTGAGAGGGTCCAGCTACAAAAGAGCTCCCAACTGAACACACCAGTGTGAGTGACCCAATCAATACTATATAAACAGCTTTGCCTAGTCAATTCACAGAATCATGAGAAATAAGAGATTGTTATTGCTTTAAGCCACTAAGTTTGGACTTAATAGCAATAGAAAAGTAAAACAACAGGGCTAAGCTGAAAAATAGGTCATTAGATAAGTCCGGTCACCCCAGCTTGCCACAGCCTGTCCTGCGCTATGAGTCATATCCTCCAAGACTTTGAGAGAATAAGTTTCTGTTGTTTTAAGCCACCATTTTGTGGTCATTTGCTATGGCAACCCCAGGAAACTAATATAGAGCTCTTGCTGAGTGGTGACTGAATGAGTTAATATAGGCAGAATATAGAGAATTCTTCTCTAGCAGAATTCTCACTATGGAAAGTAAGGAAATAAATAGGTTTGAATAGTAGGGGACACCTATAAGGTGCAGTCACTTTCATGGTTTACAAGAAATGGCAACTACTGTCAACCAACTCTCCTTCTAGTCTTATCTTAGACAGTCTCTGATTAGTGACTGTCCTATATCAGTGATGCTAACTTTAGGGTATTCAAAACCACCTGGAGGATCTCACAAAAAACACAGCTAATGGGCCCCACAACTCTAGAGTCTGATTTAGTTGATTGGGGTTGGGCCCATGAATAGTCATTTTTTAATAGTACCCCAAGACTATACAAAAGAGCAGTCTATAGACCATACTTTGAGAAATGCTGCCTTAGGACTGAGGGTATACACTTAGTCTCTGAATTTGCCTGTTGGTTTATCCTAAGGGATTCCAGTGTGGACCCACCCCTCTGGCTCTGGCCCATCAAAGGTAGAATGTTCTACTGTGGCACTAGCTAGATGCCAGGTTGGCCAACCCTTCACTCCCTGACACATCCTAACCCTAGGACATCAGAATTGCTAACACTTGGGCAAAAGGTTTAAGGCTGTTGAAAAATAACTATAATAACACTCACCACTTATTGAGCATTTACTATTTGTTAGGCTTTCACATACATTATTCCTAATTCTCAAATTAACCCTGAAAGTTAAGTTTTAGACATAGTGGTGTACATTTATAAATTCAAAGCTGATTTTTGTGTATATTGTTGTATATTCTGGATATGCAGCCAGGAACCATGTCTGACCCAAAGTCCACATCTTCTCCTAGACAGCATAATTCCTGCTTACTTGGTCCCTCTTTCTCTTGCCTTCATCTTCCTGGGGGACAGAGAATACCTGGCTGTATCAGTCAGGGCAGCTGACAATAGCTGCTGTAACAGATATCTCCAAAATCCCAGTGCCTCAACAAACAAAGGTTCATGTCTTATACACATCACAGTCCAATGAAGGTTGAGAAGCTCTCCTGGAAAGCTCCTTTTCACAGGTCATGATTCATTGTACAGTATAATGTATAAAATTCAAAATGTGGCCTGAATAGTCACTGCAAAAGTCAAAGAGAGATCATGAATAATTTATAGGGGGGCTTGTGGCCAAGCCCATATGAATGCAGAGTTCCAAAGAACAGCAAGGAGAGAGAGAAAAGCCTTCCTAAGTGAACAGTGCAAAGAAATAGAGGAAATTAATAGAATGTGAACGACTAGAGATCTCTTTGAGAAAATTAGAGATACCAAGGGAATATTTCATGCAAAGATGGGCACAATAAAGGACAGAAATGGTATAGACCTAACAGAAGCAAAAAATACTTTAAAAAAAAGGTGACAAGTATATGCAGAAGAACTGTACAAAAAAGGTGTTAGCGACCCGGATAACCACAATGGTGTGATCATTCACCTAGAGCCAGACATCTGGAGTGTGAAGCCAAGTGGGCCTTCGAAAGCATCATGATGAACAAAGCTAGTGGAGGTGATGGAATTCCAGGTGAGCTCTTTCAAATCCTAAAAGGTGACTCTGTTAAAGGGTTGCACTCAATATGTCAGCAAATTTGGAAAACTTAGCGGTGGCCACAGGACTGGAAAAGGTCAGTTTTCATTTCAATCCCAAGGAAGGGCAATGCCAAAGAATGTTCAAACTATCACACAATTTTACTCATTTCACATGCTAGCAAGGTAATGCTCAAATTCCTTCAATAGTACATGAACTGAGAATTTCCAGATGTAGAAGCTGGATTAAGAAAAGGCAGAAGAACCAGAGATCAAATTGCCAGCATCTGCTGGATCAGGGGAAAAGCAAGAGGATGCCAGAAAAACATGTTTCATTGACTACACTAAAGCCTTTGACTGTGTGGATTACAACAAACCGTGGAAAACTCTTAAGAAGATGGGAACACCAGACCAGCTTACCTGCCTCCTGAGAAACTCTATCTGCAGGTCAGGAAACAACAGAACCAGACAGGGAACAACAAACTAGTTCAAAATTGGGAAAGGAGTACATCAAGGCTGTATATTGTCACCCTGCTTATTTAACTTATATGCAGAGTACATCATGCAAAATGCCGGGCTGGATGAAGCTCAAGCTGGAATCAAGATTATCTGGAGAAATATCAATAACCTCAGATATGCACATGACACCACCCTAATGGCAGAAAGCGAAAAGGAACTGAAGAGCCTCTCAATGAATGTGAAAGAGGAGAGCGAAAAAGCTGGCTTAAAACTCAACATACAAAAAACTAAGATCATGTCATCCGGTCCCATCACTTCATAGCAAATAGAAGGGGAAACAATGGAAACAGTGACAGACTTTATTTTTGGTGGCTCCAAAATCACTCTGGATGGTGACTGCAGCCATGAAATTAAGAGACGCTTGCCCCTTGGAAGAAAAGCTATGACAAACCTAGACAGCATATTAAAAAGCAGAGACATCACTTTGCTGACAAAGATCCAAATAGTCAAAGCTATGGTTTTTCCAGTACTCATGTACAGATGTGAGAGTTGGACCATAAAGAAGGTTGAGCACCAAAGAATTGGTGCTTTCTAACTGCAGTGCTGGAGAAGTCTCTTGAGAGTAACTTGGAAAGCAAGGAGATCAAACCAATCAATCCTAAAGGAAATCAGTCCTGAATATTCATTGGTCGGAATGATGCTGAAATCGAAGCTCCAATATTTCAGCCACCTGNCATAGGACTGTGACTTGCTTCTGATCAGTAGAATACAACAAAAGTGATAGGAAAGTCACTCCTGTGATTAGATTAAAGAAGATTGTAACTCTTGTTTTTCCAGAAGACTCTGTTATCCTCTCAGCTTGCACACTTTGATCAGGCAAATGGCCATGTTGGAGAGGCCTATTTGTCAATAGACAAGAGGAAATGAAGCTCTCTTTCCACCAGTCATGAGGAATTTAATTCTACCAACAGCAACATGAGTTTGAAAGCAGACGCTTCACCAGTTGAGACTTGAGACCTGTGAGCCCCCATTGACACCATGATTGCAAGCCAGGAGAGACCCTGAGACTCAAGACCTGAGCTCTGCTCAAATTCCTGATCCACAAGAACTGTGTGATAATAAACATGTACTCTTCTAGGTCACTAAGTGTTATGGTAGCTTATTAAGCAGCAGTAGAACTAATACATCATCCAGTCATCGATTCATTAAGTCACTAAGCCCCTGCCACACACCAGGCACAGTTCTAGCATGGGGATGCAGAAAGAACTAGGTCATGGTCTGCCTCCTGATCTAATACAGGATCAGATGCACTTCTACATGAGGCAAGAGACACAGACCCAAGAAAGAATGCACAGTCCTTTGTCAAAATGTAAATCTTGTCTTTAAAAATATAAATTTTTAATTGTAACATGAAGATAAAATTTAGATTAAAATAAAGAAGAAAAGGAAAAGCCTAAATGTGTTCTATCAGCAGGGTAATAAAAAAAAAATCCATCATTATATTTTTGCAATCCATGAAGTGCTTAACAGATGTCAAAGATAATGAGGTAAGTCTGTTTCTACTGACATGGCAAAAATTCCAAGACACATTGCTAGTTGAACTTGGGGATGATACCACTAATGATTTAAAAATAATCCACTCTGCCCATACATTCGCATGGACACACACAGCATTTATCTTCAATGAACATATAAATAAGTATTCAGAAGACAGTGCAACACAATGGCAAAGGGCAAGATTCTAGACTTATACTTCCAGGGCTCAACTTCTAATTATCCCACTTATTGGTTGTACAACCTTGGGAACATTTCTGAGATCCTTTGAGCCTCAGTTTCTGCATCTGTAAAATGGAGCTGTTGAGAAGATTAAGTGAACTAATGTAAGACTGGTACATAGTCAGTGTTCAATGGATGTTTGCTAGCATCAATATTAATGCAATAATAATTATTATTACTATTATTCATCTGGAAAGATATACACAAGAGTAAAAACAAGAGTACCTCAGAAGGGTACTGGATTGAGAATGGAGGACAAAGTGGTCCTGAGATCTATCTGTAATTTTCTATTTTTTTCAAGGATAGCATTTCAAGTATCATGTAACCAACCATCCCCATGAATAGTCAGTTAGGTACAGTGAAGCAGGACAGGCCCAAAGCAGGAAGTAGTCTGTGTCCCCTGAAGGTGGGGATGGTATCAAGGCAGGCTGCATGGAGCACATGGCGTACTCTGGATCACCCCTTCCATTGACATTTTCTCCATAAACAAGTTTTCCTCTGTCGGTTTTTTCCTGAAGACCGGGATATTTTCCCAGACTCCCCCTGCCCAGGTAGACGAAGATCCTCCTGAGAGACTAGGCAATGGGCCCGGGGGCTGCTTCCAAAGTTCCCCAGGGACCCAGAAGGATGCTGGGGCCACTTGCCAGCCTGATCTGACTGGCCTTCCAGAATGCTCAGTGAGCTCTTCCAGCCCTGCTAAACCTTCCATTAATAAACGCTTGATAAGGGAACTGTCTTCCCATTTAAGGATGCACTGCTGATTGCTGCTGAGAGAAACCTGTGTCCTATGAAGGGGGTTGGCCAGTACTGGTGATGGATGACCTCCTCCCTTGCCTGGCCTACCCTCATCTGCCAGCTCTCCAGGTTGGCAGGGGCTGCTGGCCGGAATGAGAAAACCCACTATGGGTGAGGGGAACTTCTGAATAGAAACAACGAAATCCCCCAACACCTTAGGGATCAAACCACAATTGGGATCGCACTAACTCCACATCTTAACTGACTGACTTAAATGCACACTATGAATGAGCATCTCCTTTCAAAGCTATAAATTCACCTAGAGGAAGTAGTTAACTGGACCAATAAAGGTAGGAGGGAGCAGAGCAGAAACATTTATCAACAGTCTCTTAATCACCTATTTCCCCTTCCTTCCCATTTAATTTCCCCAATACTCTTTTTNCTCAGTCTGACATTTACTCGCTGTGGGACCTTGGCTAGTTGACAAGGTGTCACGGTCCCAGTGACACCCTCACTTATAAAATGGGTCTAATTTTATTCTCCCTTTCAAAGGATTCCTGTGAGGACTAAAAGAGATAATTCATTTAAAAGACTTGGCACAATGCCTGACACATAGTATAAACTCAGTAAATATTTGGTATAATTACAATGATCATTCTCTGATGAAAGGGGGGAACCAGACCCTCCTTCACAAAGTGTCTAGACTGATTCATAAAATAGAGAAATGTACATCACTGGGTGAATAAGACTTTACCTTCCCTCCTGCCTCTCACTGACTCCTCCTCCTGAGAGGCAGATTATTGGTTAGTTGACAAGCAGCTAACCACTGGTCCACTGTTATCTCTTGCCATTTAGTGTCTCCCACCTCCTCCACTTCCTCCTCTTTCTTCTTCTCTTTGCCTCTGTTTTCCCTTCTCTTATGATTTCATCATCCCCCTACGCTTTCATTACACACCACCCTGCCCTCGCTTCATTCCTAGCCCTCCCTTTAAGAAGGTTTTAAGTTCTAGACCAGAGGAGGAGTATTAAGAAAATTGATTAGAGTCATAAGTCCAAGCTATATTCTTCAATCTTGATGAGCCAGCAACAAGTTTGATATTTTGATCCCTGTCTCACTCCTATGTCTATTAATTTCTCAGTTGGTCTGAAACCCATCGTACCAAGGGGTGACCATCTGCCTAACTGGCCCCCACCTAGTGTGCACATTCTGGGTGTTGTCCTCAGTGCCC
This sequence comes from Neotragus pygmaeus, assembly GCA_006410875.1. Lineage (NCBI taxonomy): Eukaryota > Metazoa > Chordata > Mammalia > Artiodactyla > Bovidae > Neotragus > Neotragus pygmaeus. The sequence goes on along the minus strand of SJYV01034234.1, from coordinate 889,864 downwards.
AGTGGGTAAGTTCTCTTGATATTCGTTGTCTAATGTGGCAGTTTCCCACTGAGGCCAGTTATTCAGTCATGATTAACCATGGCAACCATACTCATGCACTAATTTCACGGCTGTCAAGATTTCCTCTTGTGGAACATCCTTTCATTTGCTCAAATTACTTTTTTTTTTCATCAGTTCTTAATCAAGTGGGTTTGTGTGTGCAAAATCAACAAACAGAAAACAGCCATCATAAGTGACACCTCAGAAGGAATGCCCCCAGACTGAGACCATTAACATTTAATAACTGGGTTTTGAAGAACCTCTCAAAAGCGTGTAATATATATTTATAAAACAATGCCATTGCCCAGCCAGCTTCCATGAAAATAACAGCTGCATCCATGGGGTGCAGACTTCTTGCTGAGCATTCTGAGCAGGATTTTACATCCATTTATCATCATGTTTAACCTTCACAACAATCCCATTTGCAGATTAGAAAACTGAGACTCAGTGAGGGTCACTGGCGACATTGCCTAGAGTCACAGAGCTAGAAGTTGCACAGCTAGGATTCAAACTTGGGTCTCTTGCTGCTAACATCCTCTTCTCTTTCCACCACACCAGGGTGCTTCTTTGTAACACTGCCATCATGGCCCCTTGTAGTTGAGAATATGTCAAGCAAACCTTAGGTCCTAATGGCCTGTTTTAATGCTTAAACTCAGGATAATTTCTAGGCTCAAATCCTGGCTCTTCTTGCTGGCTGTGTGATTTTAAGCAAATCACTTAACCTCTCTGAGTGATTCACACTTCCTGGTATTCATCCCATAGGTAAACTCCTCGCTTTGAGTGTACATAGGACTGTGACTTGCTTCTGATCAATAGAACACAACAAAAGTGATAGGAAAGTCACTCCTGTGATTAGATTAAAGAAGATTGTAACTCTCGTTTTGCCAGAAGACTCTGTTATCCTCTCAGCTTGCACACTTTGATCAGGCAAATGGCCATGTTGGAGAGGCCTATCTGTCAATAGACAAGAGGAAATGAAGCTCTCTTTCCACCAGTCATGAGGAATGTAATTCTACCAACAGCAACATGAGTTTGAAAGCAGACACTTCACCAGTTGAGACTTGAGACCTGTGAGCTCCCATTGACACCATGATTGCAAGCCAGGAGAGACCCTGAGACTCAAGACCTGAGCTCTGCTCAAATACCTGATCCACAAGAACTGTGTGATAATAAACATGTACTCTTCTAAGTCACTTAGTGTTATGGTTGCTTATTAAGCAGCAGTAGAACTAATACATCATCCAGTCATTGATTCATTAAGTCATAAGCCCCTGCCACACACCAGGCACAGTTCTAGCATGGGGATGCAGAAAGAACTAGGTCATGGTCTGCCTCCTGATCTAATACAGGATCAGATGCACTTCTACATGAGGCAAGAGACACAGACCCAAGAAAGAATGCACAGTCCTTTGTCAAAATGTAAATCTTGTCTTTAAAAATGTAAATTTTTAATTGTAACATGAAGATAAAATTTAGATTAAAATAAAGAAGAAAAGGAAAAGCCTAAATGTGTTCTATCAGCAGGGTAATAAAAAAAAATCCATGATTATATTTTTGCAATCCATGAAGTGCTTAACAGATGTCAAAGATAATGAGGTAAGTCTGTTTCTACTGACATGGCAAAAATTCCAAGACACATTGCTAGTTGAACTTGGGGATGATACCACTAATGATTTAAAAATAATCCACTCTGCCCATACATTCGCATGGACACACACAGCATTTATCTTCAATGAACATATAAATAAGTATTCAGAAGTCAGTGCAACACAATGGCAAAGGGCAAGATTCTAGACTTATACTTCCAGGGCTCAACTTCTAATTATCCCACTTATTGGTTGTACAACCTTGGGAACATTTCTGAGATCCTTTGAGCCTCAGTTTCTGCATCTGTAAAATGGAGCTGTTGAGAAGATTAAGTGAACTAATGTAAGACTGGTACATAGTCAGTGTTCAATGGATGTTTGCTAGCATCAATATTAATGCAATAATAATTATTATTACTATTATTCATCTGGAAAGATATACACAAGAGTAAAAACAAGAGTACCTCAGAAGGGTACTGGATTGAGAATGGAGGACAAAGTGGTCCTGAGATCTATCTGTAATTTTCTATTTTTTTCAAGGATAGCATTTCAAGTATCATGTAACCAACCATCCCCATGAATAGTCAGTTAGGTACAGTGAAGCAGGACAGGCCCACAGCAGGAAGTAGTCTGTGTCCCCTGAAGGTGGGGATGGTATCAAGGCAGGCTGCATGGAGCACATGGCGTACTCTGGATCACCCCTTCCATTGACATTTTCTCCATAAACAAGTTTTCCTCTGTCGGTTTTTTCCTGAAGACCGGGATATTTTCCCAGACTCCCCCTGCCCAGGTAGACGAAGATCCTCCTGAGAGACTAGGCAATGGGCCCGGGGGCTGCTTCCAAAGTTCCTCAGGGACCCAGAAGGATGCTGGGGCCACTTGCCAGCCTGATCTGACTGGCCTTCCAGAATGCTCAGTGAGCTCTTCCAGCCCTGCTAAACCTTCCATTAATAAACGCTTGATAAGGGAACTGTCTTCCCATTTAAGGATGCACTGCTGATTGCTGCTGAGAGAAACCTGTGTCCTATGAAGGGGGTTGGCCAGTACTGGTGATGGATGACCTCCTCCCTTGCCTGGCCTACCCTCATCTGCCAGCTCTCCAGGTTGGCAGGGGCTGCTGGCCGGAATGAGGAAACCCACTATGGGTGAGGGGAACTTTTGAATAGAAACAACGAAATCCCCCAACACCTTAGGGATCAAACCACAATTGGGATCGCACTAACTCCACATCTTAACTGACTGACTTAAATGCACACTATGAATGAGCATCTCCTTTCAAAGCTATAAATTCACCTAGAGGAAGTAGTTAACTGGACCAATAAAGGTAGGAGGGAGCAGAGCAGAAACATTTATCAACAGTCTCTTAATCACCTATTTCCCCTTCCTTCCCATTTAATTTCCCCAATACTCTTTTTGTAAATTATTTTTTATTATTTAATAAAATATATTATTTATTATGTAATAAAATAACTTTGTTATCAGCCTCATAATGTCTTCACTACTATTATTAACCATTTTGCTGATGAGAAAACTGAGGTTCAAAGAGGTTCTATGATGTTCTCAATACGACATAGCTAAGAAGCTAATAAATNAAATATATTATTTATTATGTAATAAAATAACTTTGTTATCAGCCTCATAATGTCTTCACTACTATTATTAACCATTTTGCTGATGAGAAAACTGAGGTTCAAAGAGGTTCTATGATGTTCTCAATACGACATAGCTAAGAAGCTAATAAATTTGGTCCTTGTCACATTATTATGTCCACTTTACAGATGAAGAAACTGATGAGTCCAAGCCTGAGAGATTAAGTGGCTTCCCCAGGGAAAGGCATGTGGCTGGGAAGTGGTGTGGTCATTATTTCTGATCTCAAATGCAGAGTTCTTTCCTTGATTTGATGCTCAGAGACAGAAGCAGAATCTCACCTTGTTAATCACCCTCTTGGAGGCTGGATTAGACCTTTCCTAATCTACTGTATTGCACTGCTTTTTGAAAAGTGGTCCTGGATTCACTCACAGTGGAATCAAACTGGAGTGCATGCTAAAATACATATTCCTTGGCCCTGTCCCAGTCTTTGAATCAAATGCTCTCACCACAAGATCAGGAATCTGCATTTTAAACAAACATCCTAGGAAAGGTCTTATGCACACTGAAGCTTGAGAACCATATCACAGGCATCCTTGCCTACTGCCTGGTACATCTTGATCCAAGAAAGGACAAGGCAGCTTTTGAAAGAGCAGTGTTTCAAATTTTTTAATCCATCATCATTTTACATTTATGAAGTTCATTTTCATCCCCTTAATCAGAGATCTAAAACTGGCAGTCTAGAGTCTTTCTTTTGCCAGCTGTTTAGTCTTCCTATCCCCACTCCTCACCTAGGGTTTTATAAAGAATCCGGTCAGGGTTCCTGGATTCAAATCCTGGCTCCAGCAGAGCCTCTTACATACTCTGGATCCCAGCTTCCTCAAATGCCAAATGGGATAGTAATAGTTCATTCCTCACAGGTACGCTGATCTGTGAAAGTGTGAAATACACTCACCAATAGAAAGCTTATAGGAGAATGTCTGCTGGTGCTGCTGCTAAGTCGCGTCAGTCATGTCCGACTCTGTGCGACCTCATAGACCGCAGCCCACCAGGCTCCCCCGTCCCTGGGATTCTCCAGGCAAGAACACTGGAGTGGGTTGCCATTTCCTTCTCCAATGCATGAAAGTGAAAAGTAAAAGTGAAGTCGCTCAGTCGTGTCTGACTCTTCGCAACCCCATGGACTGAAGCCTACCAGGCTCCTCCATCCATGGGATTTTCCAGGCAAGAGTACTGGAGTGGGGTGCCATTGCCTTCTCCAGGAGAGTGTCTAGCAGAGAGTAAATACTCAGTGAAGGTTAGCTGTCAATATCAAAATGCAGTTGTCTAGGTTTTCCTGATCTAACCATGGTAACACATACCTGGATCCAGTTGGTGGACTTGGGGGGAGGGTGCAGTCACCCCAAACAGCACTTAGTCACCTGGTCATCCCTCATGAGGACTCTTCAGCTGTCCCTGCAGGCTCTTGCATTGGTGACACTGAAGTCTTATGGAAAACACATGTCTTTTCCTGAATCTTTGCAGAATGGAGGAGTTGTCTGCAACAGATACAGTTTTAATACTCCTCTTTTTGAAATGCAAGACATGCTCACCCCACTCCCAGGAGTCAGGGCTCCAAACTCCTCATCACATAGCACCAGCCCAAGCCACACCCAGCCAGGGGCCACCCCAGGACTCAGCACCCACATTCCTGGAGATGGACCTAGAGCAAGAGACTTCTTCAAGACAAATTCCTGCTGCCCTGCCCAGCCTCATGACTCACTGCCCTCCGTCCATAGCTTCATCTCCAGGAGGATTGGTATAGTTACCCAGCCATCACACCATCATGGAAGTACAAGCATAGTGATCATTCCGGGATTGGTTCTTCTAAGGTGTCTTACCCTGGATAACCCACCTTCTCTTCTTCAGGTTCCAGCTTAACCATCACTTCCTCTGGGATGCCTCCTAGGCCCACAGAAGCTGCTCTCACTTCCCCAGGTTCCTGCTCTCCAGCAGTTATCACGGTGGGGTTTATTTTCTCCCCTCACAGACCAGGAGATCCCTGAGGCCGGAGTCTGTGTCTTGTTCACTACTGAATCCTCTAACAAAATACTTAGCACATGCTGCTGCTACTGCTGCTAAGCCACTTCAGTCATGTCCGACTCTGTGTGACCCCATAGACGGCAGCCCACCAGGCTCCCCCATCCCTGGGATTCTCCAGGCAAGAACACTGGAGTGGGTTGCCATTTCCTTCTCCAATGCATGAAAGTGAAAAGTGAAAGTGAAGTCGCTCAGTCGTGTCCGACTCTTCGCGACCCAATGGACTGCAGCCTACCAGGCTCCTCCATCCATGGGGTTTTCCAGGCAAGAGTACTGGTGCTTAATAACTGTTTGTTGAATAAGTGACTACAAACAGGGGTTCTGTTGAGAATCCAGAAGAGGGGCCAGAATTCTCTTTACAAAAAAAAGAGAGAAAAAAAGCAAACATTTATTGAACTACCATATGTGAACCTTCACAACCACCGTATGAAGCGGGTATTATAAATCCTTTTACAAATAAGAAATCTGAGTTTCGGAAAGTTCTAAACTATTTGTTCAAGGCTATTAAGACAAGGCAGGGATCACCAAAGTCTTTCTGTAAAGTCTCAGTTCACGGATATTTTTTGTCCATGGGTCATACGGTCTCGGTATTCCACTCCACCGTGACAGCACAAAATCTACAGCATGGAAACACACAGCCTTGAGCGGGTTCCAGCAAAGTTTTATTTACATAGCAAGCAGTAGGCAAAAGTTGTAAACCCCTGAGTTAGGTATTGATCTATGGAAGCTTTGTCCACTACATACCCAAATCTTCCAGACAAAAAGTTGGAGGAAGAGGAGTAGTAGAAATGGTGGTGGTCCAGGGAGAGGTGTTTGCTTTGGAAAAGGCCGAAGCAAACTGAGCAAATCTGATAATGGAAGCTCATGTGATTTATTTTCTCAAGTAGGTCCTCACTGAGCATTGATTATCTGCTAGGATTTTGCTAAGTACCCAGGGGACCTATGCACGAATAAGGCTGGTCCCTGGCCTTACTTCACCTGCTGAGTAGTAAATGAAGTGATATGTATGCACTTTCCCTTGGTCATTAAATATCGAGCACCTACTATGTGCTGGGAGTGAGACAAGAGCAGTGGACAAAATCAAGGTTTGGCCCCCTGCTTTTAGGCAGGTTACAGCTCAGCTGCAGAAAAGAACATGAAATAATAATCACACAGATAAATATTTAATTACAAATTGGGATAAATGCCGTGAAGGGAAAGAACATGATGCTGTAAGTGAGAATAACAAGAGAAAACACACTGAGGCTGAGGGGCAGGGGATGGTCAAGAAAGAACTCTCTGGAGAAATGGGACATGTACCAAAATTGAGACAGCAAAAAGTAGAGGCAGTTCAGAGGAGGGGTTGGGAGAGGTTTCTGAAAGGCCATGATATTTGATCCGTACTTGGATGGATGAGTAGGACTTAGTGGTGCAAGAACCAGGCTGCATGGGCATCTGTGTAGACCGTACAGGGCACACAAGTCCTGGGGATACCTTCCACATAGACATGGTGGAAATGGCGCCCACTATGGTTATGCCACTGCACAACCATGTGCAGTAACCTGTGCTGGGATAAGGAGAAAAAGCATCCCTATAGGAAGGAACAGGAAGCAAGGTGATGGCTAGGAGCCCCTTAATTTCACCAGGACCACTGGTAAACTGGCCTGGCTTGAACACTTGGTGTTCCGTATTCTGCCTCCCCTCCTCCTCCTCCAGTGCTGAGTGGGGTGTTCTCAGGCCTCCTCACAGCTGTGATGAATGTCCTCTCATTGCCTGTATCGATTCCCCCAGTGAGGCCCTTGCCTGGTTCCTCATCAACCCTCCTTCTGGCTGCAGTATGTTAAGTGGGTACTCCGCCCCATACTTATTACTCCAGTTTAATAAGCTGGTGGCAAAAACTTGCTGATATAAAATTCATATGTATTGAATTTGATTGTCCCTGAGGCTGCTCCTGCATGTTTAATCTGCTTGTCCTGGTGGCTGGGACCACCCTGGATTATTGTGTTAGAGTTTTATTGATGGGCAGTCTATGTGCTCATTTATTTGGATAAGAAGTCACACACACACACACACACACACACACACACCCCGACCAACACCTATCTCTGTTGGCTGAGCACTGGAGGGTTTTCTGATTAGCAACTGTCTGAGTATGGGAGAGTTAGGGCAGAGTCTAAATTCATATGCTGTCAGGACCTGCAGGTGTGGCAGATGAGGGTATTGGACTGGTGGGCAGAGGACAGGAGGGGATAAGGAAGCGCCATCAAAGGGGATGGCCAACTCAGCCCCCATCTCTTGTTGCCATTTGCAAATGGGACCCGAGTGTGATCAGATCTTCAGTGTTCCAGGAACTCAGCAAAGGGGTTTGTGTGTGTGTCTGTGTGTCCATGTATGAAATGTCTCAATTTTAAATATCTGTGATTAATCTTTAAGAATGTTTTTAACACCATGAAAGCCAAACAAGTCACATCTAGAGGTCAAATACAGCTCTTAGGCCACCAGCTTGCAATTTTTAAGCAAGGAGAAGCTGAGAGTCTGAAAATCTGTCTGCTGGAACCACAAGCCATTTTGCAAGGCAGTGGACTTATTAATTAAGAATACAGGCTGTGAAGTCAAACAGATCTGAGTTCCACGCAAGATCCAACATATGACTTGCTTTGCCTAATGAAATGTGAGCACAGTGACGTATATTGCCTCGAGGCAGAAGCTATAAGAGCCAACGCACCATTTGCAGCATGCTCTTTCCTGTACTGTGGCTTCGTGCCAAAATCGGAACCTCCATCATTCTGGGACCCTCAGTAACCATAAGGAACAGTTTCCCCTGCTGAACATTAGCAGACTCACGGCATGAGTCAAAAATCATTTCTTAACTGGGAAAAAAATAGTAAGTTCTTTGGGGAGCCATTGAGTATTTGGGGGTTTTTGTTACTGTAGCAAAACCTACCTTATCCTGACTGGTATATATTTCATAAAACCATTGTGAGAGTTAAACTAATTAAAAAATACACGTAGAACAGTGGGCTTCCAAGATGACTCGGTGGTAAAGAGTCCGCCTGCCAATAGAGAAGACATGAGTTTGATCTCTGTGTCAGGAAGAGCCCCTGGAGAAGGGAACAGCAACTCCCTTCAGTATCCTTGCCTGGGAAATCCCATGGATGGAGGATCCTGGTGGGCTACAGTCCATAGGGTCTCAAAGAGTCAGATATGACTGAGCACACATGGTGGAGCTGTGGAGGGGGCACAGGGCGAGTGGCATAGAACAGTACTTTAGAACCTGGTAAGCCTTTGCATTAGTCAGTTTTGTGAGATAGCAAATAACCCCCACATTTCAGTGGCTTACCATCACAAAAGCTTACTTCCCAGTGTCATGATGGGAAGAGATAAGCCCTGAGATGAGCCATTTCTCAGGCAGAAGGATAAGAACTAGAGAGCTGGTAGAAACAGGCAACAGCTTTAAAGCATCACCTCTACTCACATGCCATTAGTCAAAGCAAGTCACATGGCCAAGCCCAAAATCTGTGGGGCAGGAATATCATTCCAATGGGAGAAGCAAATAATCAGGAAATATATATATATATAAATTCTAATACAGCCTTCAGTAAAAGTTAGCCGTTAAGATTTTCAGACACAGCAGAAGAGGGCAGCAAGGAGATGCTGGGCTCTTAGGGGCAGAGATACAGGGAAGGATGGTGAGGGTGGTTTGGGGTCTGTCCCCACCTGGCCACTTGGAGGTCAGGGCTGGAGGAAGCAGCCACAGACACCAGTTTCAAATGGGGTCTTAGATACAGAGACCCAAGCACAGTTTTAGGTCCACAAAATTAAATATGTTCCCAAGCACCAAGAAAGAACCTCTCTCTGCGTTGTAACCAGGATTCAGCAAGGATGGACTCAGATGCTGTGCTATTGCAGCATCTCAAGGATTCATCTTTCGGGAGAGGATGGGCAACACCTCCATGATGGAGGAGGGTGGTGGCGGGGGGGAGGTGGCTGGCATTATTAAAGGTACAAGCT
>SJYV01034234.1:807980-880444 GCA_006410875.1 Neotragus pygmaeus | reverse complement strand
GCTCCGCAGCCACAGTGAGTGTCCCCTCCTCTTGTGCCCTGTCAGACAGCCAAGATAAGGCAGAGGACACAGAGAGGCAACCAAGACGACTGGTCAGGGACATGTAAGATACCTGGGACTGCAGGAATACTGGGAGACTCAGGGAAAGACACAGGGGAATTCTGCGCTATGCAGGTAAAGCCATGAGTCAGCAAAAATAACACTCTCTCAGAAAATAAGGCCCTACTGACCCCAAAAGTCTGCTGAGCCCTGTAAAATCAGGTAGCTCACGGGGTAAAGAATCCGCCTGCAATGCAGGAGACCCCAGTTGGATTTCTGAGTGGGGAAGATCCCCTGGAGAAGGGATAGACTACCCACTCCAGTATTCTTGGGCTTCCCTAATGGCTCAGATGGTAAAGAATCTGCCAGCAATGTGGGAGACCTGGGTTCCATCCCTGGGCTGGGAAAATCCCCTGCAGAAGGGAACAGATACACACTTCAGTATTCTGGCCTGGAGAATTCCATGGACAGAGGAGACTGGCAGGCTACAGTCCATGGGGTTGCATAGTCGCTCAGACATGACTGAGAGACTTGCACTTCACTTCACAGGAAAACTACGCATAGGTAAGGACAGATATACACAAATGAAAAAAGTCTCTACACAGAAAAATGCAGAAATCAGCACTTGAAACTCACAGGCTTTTCCTCTCCTTGGCAGGCTTGAGGAAGAGGGGACGCTGCAAAAGGTAGGCCAAGGTGGCAGCTGCAGCTGCTGGCTGGGGTCAGATGAGGTGGGGAGAGAAATCAGGGGATGATGACTTTTACCCGCGGGGGCCCTCTGAAGACAGCTCATGCCTCCTTCATGAGTAAGGAGATGAGTCCTATAGTTTGGAGATGAGAGTTCACATAAATATTATTCAATAACAGTTATTAAAACCATACTAAAAGCTTGCTTTTAGGTTGAACCATATGAAATATCCGATATCTAACCAGTTCTAACCTGTCAGAATGACAGTCTCTTATGGTTCAACCTAATATATGCCAGGCATCATACTAAAAATTAACATGTATCATCTCATTTAATACTCATTGCAACTTTCTAAGAGGGTCGATTATTATCTCCATTTTACAAAGGAGGAAACTAAGACAAGTGAAGTTAAATTATTTGCCGAAGGTGCCAACCTAAGACATAAATCCAGGGGTGTTTTGTTTTGTTTTAGGGTTGATATCCTTTTTGAAAATATATTTATTTTTAGTTGAAGGATAATTGCTTTACAATATTGTGTTGGTTTCTGCCATATATCAACATGAATCAGCCGTATGTGTATGCATGTCCCCTCATGTTTGAACCTCCCTCCTGCCTCCCGCCCTACCCCACCGCTCTACGTTATCACAGAGCATCAGATTTGAGCTCCCTGGGCCATACAATAAATTTCCACTGGCTATCTAATTTTATATATGGTATTGTATATGTTTCAATGCTACTCTCTCAATTCATCCTGGGGGTCTTAACCCAAGAACTAGGCTCTTAGCCAGTGGCTACTCAAAGTGAGGTTCAAGAACCAGCAGCAACAGCACCTCCTAGGGATTTGTTTAAAATGCAGTCTCATTTGCCTACCCATGTTTACAACTACATTATCTATAAGAGCCAAGAAAGATGAGAAGAACCTACAAGTCCATCCACAGATAAATGGACAAACAAATGTGGTAGACAAGGGAATATTATTTGGCCTTTAGTAGTTCTTGCCTGGAGAATCCCAGGGATGATGGAGCCCAATGGGCTGCTGTCTGTGAGGTCGCACAGAGTCGGACACGACTGAAGTGACTTAGTAGCAGCAGAAAGGAAATTTTGACACATGCTACCATCTCAATGAACCTTTAAAATATTTTGCCAAGTGAAATGTCGGTTGGACACAAAAGTATAAATACTGGGTGATTCCATTTATATGAGGTTCCTAGAGTAGTTAGTTCACAGAGACAGGAAGTAGAATGGTGGTTTCCAAAAGCTGGGGTTTGGGGAAGGGGAGAGTTTTTGTCTGATGAGTTTTGGGCATTCCTGGTGGCTCAGATGGTAAAGAATCTGCTTGCAATGTGGGAGACCTGGGTTCAATCCCTGGGTTGGAAAGATCCCCTGGAGAAGGGAATGGCTACCCACACCAGTATGAGTACAGAGCTTCAACTGGGGAAGAGGAAAACGTTCTGGAGATGACTGGTGGTAATTGTTGCATAACAATATGAAGATACTTAATGCCACTGAACTGTACACTTTAGAATGGTAAATTTTATGTTTACGTATTTTTACCACAATAAAAAAATTAATACTTAATTATTCCCCCCCCCTCCAAAGTGCAGTTTGTGGCCACATCCAAGACTAGCCCAGACCCTGCCTTTTTAAACAAGTTCCCCAGGTACATGCCTGCATATTAAAATTGGAGAAGCCCAGCCAGCAGAATGCACAGCCACCAGATACAAAGAAGCACTTGCAGGGACGACTGAGAACAGGGCAAAGTATGACATCGGCCTAAAAGCAAAAAATAAGTGGGAGGAGCTCTGATCACTGCTTCCTGCTCCATAGGCCCCCCTCCTACCCTCAGAATGCAATGTCTGTTCAGCGGCCTCCCAGTCCTGCCCAGCCCCAGGGAAGGTGCTTGTGACTAATGGGGGCCCGTCATGCTGGCCATCGGGAGGGACAACAGAGCTCACCTCCCCACCGTGTTTAGCTTGGCTGTTTTTGAGCCCCTTGGCCGCCAGGAGAAATCACCGTGGTGCCTGAGCTCTGCTACAGATGAAATTAATTCCTCCAGAGCTGAGGGAGCTGAGCGGGCAGGCAGTGCTCACAGGGCTGGTGGAGCAACTGCTTTGGCAGCAGCTGTTCCATTTGGGGAACTAATGAGACTCAAGAAAAAACCTGCCAAGGGATGCCAAGTACTTGTTTGCTTGTGGAGCCGATACAGCCTTGGCCAAATTGGACAGCGATGCAGAAGTGTCCATCATTTTTTTTTGTTCAATTTTGCAACTCTGTCTTACATTTCAAAAAGAGGAGTATTAAAACTGTATCTGTTGCAGACAACCCCTCCATTCTACAAAGATTCAGGAAAAGACGGCCACTTTACCATGCTGGGTGCTCCTGGAGTCACTTGTCAGGACCCCCAACTGACTCACTCACCATCAAGCCCTGACCCATCCCTACTTTCAAACTGTGTGGATCTGGACTGCCTTTTGTAGCCAATGTATATCTCCTGATAGATGGTATAACGTTTAAAAGTGACAAGCCCCAGTGAGCAAAAATGTGATCTTTCTTATTTCCTTCTAACTGGATTTTATTGTTTCCCTGTGTCCCCACTCTATCTGACTGCAGTAAACCTTATCCTGTTCAACTGAGGATAAACTTGGACAGTTCAGGAAGAACTCAGCAAATTCAAGGTTTCATTGGTTATTTCATGATCTATTCCCTTCTGCCTTCTCCTTCCAGTTAGATCTAATTTCTGGAGGGCTTATTGGTGGGAGAATTATCTGACCCTTGGTTATCCCTTTGGTATCCACAAAGGAGCACCTAGTCTCGTCTGGTGTTTAATCAGCATTGTTACTCCTTGTTGACATCCACTGGGGCTTAATGTTGTCTGGTATCAGTCATTGATGATCATTCCCCCTCACTCCCACTGCAAGGCTCTCAGTGTCTTAACCATGCTGACCTTGGATGACCTTGGGTACAGAAAGTGTATTTTATGCTCCCTGGGAGAGGCTTCGGATGTTGAGGACTCAATGAACCTGCCACTAACCAGTCTGCTCAGACAACACCCTCAGCCACCCCTTATCCACCATTCCAAGCTGGGCTGCATGGGAGCTTCTGTGAGGCTGAACAGATGAGGTTCAGGTCCACTAAACCTATCTAGAATTTGTTCAACATCCTCCCCCTTGAGGCTCAGTGTGGAAGAGGCAGGAGACAAGGCCCCTTCTCTAAAACACTTGTGACAGTTTGACTTTGCAAAAGGGAGGCAACAACATCTCTCATTCCATATCTATGCTTACAGTGTGATCTTGACAATCCATCTACTGAGCAGTAGATCTGCATTCCCTTCCCTTGAACCTGAGCAGAAATCTGTGACTGCCTCAGCCAACAGAGTAAGGGTAGACAAGACCTTATGTGACTCCCAAGATCAGATCACCTCAGTGCTATGCATTTCCACCTTCTTCACTTGGTACCACTTGGGTTCCACTTGGCTCTTGGAACCCAAACCCCATTCTATGAAGTTTATACCACCCAAGAAGGGCCTCTTAGAGAGGAACCAGATCCAGATCCATGGCCACTGCCCCAGCTGAGCTCCCCACCAACAACCAGCACCAACCTGCCATCCAAATAAATAAACCATCTTGAAAATGGATCCTCCTCACCACTCCACTCCCCATCCACCCATGCCATTTCAGCTGAGGCGCTTTCTACATCACACTCAGCCCAAATGGTAGAATACCGGCCAAAACGGATGACTACGATTGCTTTAAACCACTAAGTGTGGGGATGATTTGCTATGCAGTAATAAATAACTGATTCAATACTTATCATCACCTATTTCTCTTATTTTTCTTTGTTTCTCTCTCTTCCCAAGGAGATTTTTTTTATCATTTCTATAGTGACAAAATTGACTCTTCATCTACGCTTTCCAATTGTTATATTACAGCATAAAACTTACACCTCAAGTTCTTCAGGACTCGGGCTTTTGAAACTGTAAAAAAAAAAAAAAAAAAAAAAAAAACCCTGGCTCTTCTAAACCAAGCCTTTGCTTTCAAAATTACTCTCAAGTGCCAGGAGTTTCAAAAGCCTGTTTGGAAACTCAAAAGCTAAGCATTATCTTTTTTCTTCTTTCTCCATGCATTCCTGCTGTTAAGACCATTCTCTGAGGGTGATAAAGATGGAAAGAGAATGGAACGAGATGAGGAAGACAGTGATACAAGGAATTTTTAGAAGTGGTGGGAAATACTGAAAAGTGGTTTATAATATTATCATACCATTTTAACCAAGGCAGAGGCAAATCTCCAGTGTGCCAGATCATCCCATTCCTCTGTTTTCCTTAAATCAACTTAAACTCAACTCTGGATCCCCACCCTATTGTACTGGTAGGAAAGTTGACCTCAGTCATTATCAGAACACCTTTCCTGGACATCATGGTCCACCATCCCTGACGGTCATACAAAAATCCCAAAGACTGAGCCCAAATTCTTCAGGTAGTATGTGTGAGACTTTGGGCCCATGCTATCACTGCTGATATGTACATTGTTCAAGCCAGTCAGCAAGGACTTTTGTAAAGGGCTGGATAATAAATACTTTGCCCTTTCAGACCATACAGCCTCTGTTGCAACTATTCAGCTCTGCTGCTGTCACAAAAGCAGCCATAGGCTGCACAAATGTATGGTCATAGCTGCGCTTCAGTTAAATTTTAATTACATAAAACAGGTAGCAAGCCAGAGTTTGCTGACTCTGGGTTTAAACCAACACAAGGCCTTTGAATTCCTGGGTTTCTCCGATTCTGCTCAAGAGAGGGGCATGGAAATCTTTACCAAAGCTGGAATCCCATATCCTTAGGGTTCAGAATCCCAAGAGGATTGTATATCCATGAGACACTGCTTTTGAGTGAGCTGGGAGTACCAACTGTATGGGCTTCTCCAGAAATACAGAACCATTAGGACATGTAGAGATATATAGAAAGAGATTTATTATGTGAAATCGTCTTGCATAATTATGGGAGGCTGAGAAGGCCCATGATTTGCTGTCTAAAAGCTGGAAGCCCAGGAAAGCTGGTGGTGATGTATGTAGTTCCAGCCCAGACCAAAAGGCCTGAAACCCAAGACTGCTGAAGTCCAAAGACAAGAGAAGATGGGCGTACCAGCCCAAGCAGAGAGCAAATTCACCCTTCCTCCGCCTCTTCGTCCCACGCAGGCCCTCAGTAGGCTGGATGATGCACACACAGAGGTGAAGGCCACCTTCCAAACTCAAGCCACAGAGTCAAAGGCTAATCTCTTCTTGGAAATACCCTCACAGACACACTCAGAAGTAATGTCTGACCAGCTCTCCGGGCCTTCTTCGCAGGTGGTGCTAGTAGTAAAGAACCTGCCCACCAATGCAGGAGACATAAGAGAATGGGGATCTATCCCTGGGTCGGAAAGATCTCCCCTGGAGAAGGGCATGGCAACCCACTCCAGTGTTCTCAGCTGGGAAATCCCATGGACAGAGGAGCCTGACGGGCTACAGTCTATAGTGTTGCAGAGTCAGACATGACTAAGGCGACTTAGCACGCACACTGGGCCTCCTAATCCAGTCAAGCCAACACACAATCATCACATCAACTCATCAAGTAACCTGCCAACCTTCAGCCTTCCCAGACACCAGGATCTTGTCCTTTCTATGACCTTGCCCTCCCTTCCCCTCTTCTTCCTTCATCTCTTCAGTGAGTTTAGGCAGTTTAGGACTGCCTAAAAAAGACAGGAGAACCACTGGCTTTGAGTAGATCCTTCTTTTAATCCTGTAAACACTCCCTTGGCTTAGAAATGCATGCCTAGCAATTCACTTGAAACATCAAAAGAGAAAAACATGAAGGTACAATGAACACAAGTTAACATACCACATGTTATCCTGCCAAATATTGTATCATACTTATCTGTTTCCTTGACTTTCTCTCACACACGCTATGAGATTCTAGAGGGCAGAGACCAAATCTCACTCAATACTGTCGTTCAGCTCAGCCCCAGCACATCCTAAGTGCTCCATAAATATTTTTAGAATTAAATAAAGCACATTCTACAGGAAAATGTGGTGGCTGAGTTCCCAAAGGCCTTCTCAATAGCTTATTTAACAGTGAAGTAGCTGAAGTCCTCTGTGTTTGCAATCTCTAAAATGGTATAAAGCAGTTCCGGTGAGTGCTGATAATTAAAATATTAAATAAGAAAGTGTCAAGTTAGAGGCAGATGCCCTGTACATAGTATTAAGTAGATAGTCAGATATGAGCCGGAGAAGGCAATGGCATCCCACTCCAGTACTTTTGCCTGGAAAATCCCATGGACAGAGGAGCCTGGTGGGCTGCAGTCCATGGGGTCGCTAGAGTCGGGCATGAATGTGCAGCTTCACTTTCACTTTTCACTTTCATGCATTGGAGAAGGAAATGGCAACCCGCTCCAGTGTTCTTGCCTGGAGAATCCCAGGGACGGGGGAGCCTGGTGGGCTGCCGTCTATGGGGTCGCACAGAGTCGGACACGACTGAAGCGACTTAGCAGTAGCAGCATCAGCAGCAGCAGATATGAGCAGGTCCCCCCTAGTCCTGAATGGGGTCACTCTTCCCTCCCCCACCTGCACATTGGTCATCAGAACACTCCCAGAGACCCTTCTTCCTGTAGTCAAGGACCTCTGCTAGGTCTCACCATATCAGGACCAAGCAAGGTAACTTTGACAGCACAGGTAGATGCAGGCACGCCAAGACCTAAAAGGTGACTCAGGGTAACCTGGGGTTTATTATGCCATGTTTAATTTAATAAATTAATACTGCAGTTTTTGCCCCACACATGCGGGTTTCACTTGGGTGCTTATGGCTAAGTGTCTGTGCACTAGAAGAAAAGTATATATAACCTAAAGCTGTCAATCAACTTGTCAGTCAAATAACACAGGACATAGGGAGGGACCATCACTCTAAAAACCCAACCCTACCCCCATTGCAGGGCTGCTTCTGGTTTCCAGACAGCCTGCTCTCATCCTTTCTCAGGAGTACACTTTCTCTCTGCTTAATAAAACTCTTGCTACTTAAAACTGTGTATATCTCTCAACTGAATTCTTTTCTCTTTGAGAGGACAAGAACTGTGGGATCACTATTCTGGGGCGACATTAGTAGGATGTGCATCAGTGAGGAGGACGAAAAACAGGTTTAATTAACAAGATGACAGAGAAATCAAGGGAGGCATTCATGTAGATCTTGACTCAACCCTGGGCCTTTCAATGGCTTTTGAGGTTGACAAGGTGATTCTCGGTGATGCTGCTACTGTCAGTGAAACACCAGAGGTTTTCTTCAAACTCAGAGAAACAGAGTGTGGAACACAAGTTGGGAGAGGTGGGAGACGCTGGTCTAAGGGACAAGGCTCGGTGCCATGACAAATAAGCTCTGGGAACTCTCAGGCATGGTAACTGTCTTGAATAACATCAAGTGCTTGAAGTCTGAAGTTTGCTAAGAGAGCCAATCTTGAGCATTCTCACAATCAAAAAAAAAAAAAAACTAAAGTTCTTCCTTCACCCTAGTACAGACATAGCACCCAAAAGTCTACCATTTTAGCAAGCCTGTTTATGACTCTTTGAGGCTTAGAGATTTTCCTAAAGCAGAAGAGTTGGGAGAATGGAAGACAGAGTGATGGTTAAAGGGGCACTTGTGTGTTGTGAACACCAGTGAAATTCCTGAAGTAGAACTGAGATCTGCGGTTCAAAGGCAGAGGGCAAGACTGTAAAAAACAAACAAACAAACAAACAACAACAACAACAATCCCCTTGTAGAAGGAAAGAGAAGCTTCTGAGGAAAAAAGTCAGACATTCCCAGGGCAGCCGCTAGGAGGTGCTGTGGGCTAACACCGCCTGGCTGCTGTCCAGAGTTTTATTGGGAGACCAGGGGACATCATGCTCGGCATCAGGAACCATCCAGCCACTGTCGCCTGGTGTACCATCTTGTCTCACTGAATGGTTCAGGCTATAAGCATTCTGTGTCCCTGGGAAAATCCATGAGAACCTCCAACCCTGAAGAACAGTCTTAAGGTCAATGCTTTATTATTAGTGCCTGCTGTTCACCTCTGTGTCCGCTCTCCCCCTCTCTCCATTCTTTGATGAGGCCAAGTGAGTTTTCTCTGTCTGGACAGCTCTTGTCCAGATCTCTTCATTCAGTCTGAACTCAAATGTGACCTGACCTTCTTGTCTACAATCACTTCTTCAGTCGCTCTCTATCCCACTATCATGCTTTGGTTTCTTCATAATCCTTACCAGTATCAGGAAATATCTCCTTTTTTTAAAACTTGATTATTTATTATTTGACTCCAAGAATGTGAACCCAAGAAGACAAGTTCCTTTTCGTCTTGTGTGTTTGCACTCAGTCACTCAGTCATGTCCGACTCTTTATGAACCTTTGGACAGTAGACCTCCAAGCTCCTCTGTCCCTGGGATTTTTCAGGCAAGTATACTGGATTAGGTTGCCATTTCCTCCCCCAGGGCTTGAACCCATGTCTCCTGTGGCTCTTGCATTGCAGGCAGATTCTTTACCTGCAAGCCACTGGAGATGGCCCCTTTCTGTCTCATTCAATGCCATGTCCCTGGACACAGCCCCTAGAGCAATATTTGGTCCTGAAAATGATCTGTTGATGGTGATTTAGCTACCAGGAACATCTGAAAGTAGCAGAATCAACATCTCCTATTTATCTAGTGAACATATAACCAGCAGATACTGGAAACCTGTCACATTATGCAAAAGAGCACACCACTGGACCATGAGTCAGGCTTGATCCAGGACATTACCTGACTCCTGTAAGACACACTGTTGGCCTAATAAAATCTCCTATGGCCTCTATAGTATTAATAAGTTGGTACCTTGCCCCAAGGATCCTGGAAGACCCACTGGAAGACAGTGTCCTTGGGAATGGTGACTGATCTGGAAAGCAATGATGATGCACCTGGATGAATCCTTGGTGCCTTCTCTTTGAGTTACTAGGCAATTTCAATCACCGCACCTCTACCCTCGGCTTTAAGGAGACATAAATCAGTGGCCCAAATCCACCACTTCCACTCTTTTGAGTATATTCATCGCATTGATGTGTGTCAAACCTTTCGGCACCACTCAGTTAGGAAGGAGAGAAGACAAGAAGTTAGATGATGAGGATGAGGGGCAGCAGTAAATCAAGGAGAGATGAAGTTACAGGTTCTGTCCAGAGTTCTTTCTCCTGTGCTCCAGGAAATGTTTACCAGCTCAACCTGCCCAGCTCTGTCTTTGCACGACCGGGGCATGAACTTTTTCCAGGAGAGGAACTGAAGTGGAGAGACAAGAGGGAACAGGAAAGAAAGAGAACCCCCCCACACCCTACAATAAAGGTCCAGGGAACACACTACTATTTGACCTTCTGCTCTTTGAATGACCTTTACTGCTATGACCTGTTAGCCCAGTGGAAGGAGTTGGTTGCTCAATCCCTTCTCTTCTTTCAGACACAAAGACTTCATCATTTTAGAAACCACAGCTCCATCTGAAACTCATTCCCTTTACAAGAACCTAAAGCCAAGGAGTCTACCTTTCTTACTGCACACCTAAAATGTTTTTGAGCATATGCCCCCAGTATACATATACGTATACATAGATTATACATGTCTTATTATATGACAGTGTGGGATGATTATAAAATATCCGTGGTGGAAGGGGGGAGTTAAGGATGAGATGAAAAATAACCAAAAAGAGAAGTCTAATTTTTCTCCCTACACCCTAAGAGATGTGTCAATTTAGCTTAAAGAAAATTTGAATATGACATTGTCATCTATGTAAAACAATATACTTAAGGAGATTCTGAACTACCTAACCTTCAATAAATAATCTATGCACATCATCTGCTTCTTAAATCTCTTATGCAAACTGTTATAAAGACTCAACAGTTTAGCAGCTGCAGCTGCGTAAGTGTTTTCTGTGAGCCAGCAGTACGGGCAACAACTGGGAGCACATTAGAATCAAGTGAGAAAGTCAAATATTGTATACTAATGCATATATATGGAATCTAGAAAGATGACACGGAGATCCTACATACAGGCAGCAAAGGAGACTCAGACGACAAGAAGAGACTTTTGTACTCAACAGGAAAAGGAGAGGGTGGGAGAATTTGAGAGAATAGCACTGAAACATATACACTGCCATATGTAAAATAAATAACAAGTGAAAGTTTGCTGCATGAAGCAGGACAAATAAAGCTGGTGCTTTGTGACAACCTAGAGGGATAGGCTGGGGCGGGGGGTGGTGAGAGGGGGGTTCAGGATGGGAGGACACGTGTATACCTAAGGCAAATTCATACTGATGTATAGCAAAAACCATCACAATATTGTAAAGTAGTTATATGCCAATTAAAATAAGTAAATTAACTGCCTTATGACCCAGCAATCCCACTGCTGGGCATACACTCTGAGGAAACCAGAATTGAAAGAGACATGTGTACCCCAATGTTCATTGCGGCACTGTTTATAATAGCCAGGACATGGAAGCAACCTAGATGTCCATCAGCAGATGAATGATAAGAAAGCTGTGGTACATACACACAACGGAGTATTACTCAGCCATTAAAAAGAATACATTTGAATCAGTTCTAATGAGGTGGATGAAACTGGAGCCGATTATACAGAGTGAAGTAAGCCAGAAAGAAAAACACCAATACAGTATACTAACACATATACATGGAATTTAGAAAGATGGCAATGATAACCCTGTATGCGAGACAGCAAAAGAGAAACAGATGTATAGAACAGACTTTTGGACTCTGTGGGAGACGGAGAGGGTGGGATGATTTGGGAGAATGGCATTGAAACATGTATACTGTCATGTAAGAAACAAATCGCCAGTCTAGGTTTGATACAGGATACAGGATGCTTGGGGCTGGTGCACTGGGATGACCCAGAGAGTTGATATGGGAAGGGAGGTGGGGGGGGGGGTTAAGGATTGGGAACTCATGTACACCTGTGGCGAATTCATGTCAATGTATGGCAAAACCAATACAGTATTGTAAAGTAAAATAAAGTAAAATGAATAAATAAATAAATTTTTTGAAAAAGAAACATAGGATCTCAGGCACCATTCCAGATCTGCAGAGTCAGCATCTGCACATGAAGAGGTACGCTGGTGAGTCTTGACAAACATTGAACTAAAACAGTTTCTCAGTGAGAGAGTAGCATTGAAACCTATACATTACCGTCTGTAAAACAGATAGCTAATGGGAAGTTGCTGTACAACATGAGGAGCTCAACTTGGTACTCTGTGACAACCTAGAGGGGTGGAATGGTGTAGGAAGTTGAGAGGGAGGTTCAAGAAGAGGGGGACACATGTATACTTATGGCTGATCTGTATTGTTGTATAGCAGAAACCAATACGACACTGTAAAGCAATATCCTCCAATCAAAATTAATTAAAAAAAAAAAACACACACCAAAAAAATCCCCTGATCATCAGAATCACCTGTGATGGTGAATAAATTTATATCTTTCAGTCCTACTCCAGACCTCCTGAACCAGAGCCCTCTGGGGCAGGGCCTAGGAATCTGCCTTTTTGTAAGAGCCAGCTAATTCTCAAATCAGGCAAGTTGGGAACAGCTGCTTTAAGGGAGTTCTAGATGGGTGGCTCAATGGTTCAAGAATCCACGTGTAACGCGGGAGACGCAAGTTCGATCCCTGGGTCAGGAAGATCCCTTAGAGGAGGAGATGGCAACCCACTCCAGTATTCTTGCCAGGAAAATATGGACAGAGAAGCCTGGCAGACTACAGTACGTAGGGTCACAAGGAGTTGGACATGACTGAGCACAGCTCAGCACATCTAGTTATAGGAAGGCCTCTTCCCCTCTGAAAATGAAGAGTCTAAAGGGAGCAGGTGTACATGGGAAAGCAAGCATCAATCCAGAAAAGTAACAACCATCCCTCTGACCTGTGCACACACCTCACAAAGGTCAAGGTTACAGGGTGGGGAAGGATGACGGGCAGCGTGAACACCATCTAACCTGGGCACTCGCCACCAATAGGTGGACGCTCACTTCAGTGACTACCTTCACTTCCAAAGGGGAACAAAGGTTATTTTTTTCCCCATGATCATTGATTAACAGAATGAATATGATATTTTTATGTAAAGCATCAGTCCTATCTCAAATGTAATGAAATCACAAACAGGACTTGTAAGGAAGATGGAATAAATTATTCACAAGGGAAGCTTTGGCTTTAGAAGTTTGGACTGGGGTCTGCCATTCACAGGGCCTGACTGGTGAGCATGTGCTGCCCATTCACTCTAATTGGATGCATCCCGCCTGCACTGGAAACACTGCTTTGTAGACCAGCATCATTTACGTGGATAACATGAAATCCAAGTCAGCCACTAGCTGACATACTGTTGCCCCAAAGAAATTCAAGATTCCCAACAAGTGAGTTGTGAAGTTATGGGGAAAGTTTCCTCTGAAGAATTCTTTTGTTTGGTTTATTGCCTCAGTTTTACCATTTGGGAGCATCTTTATTTCATAGAAAAGAAAAAAATGAGGCCAGGTTAACTACCTGGCAATCATAACATCTGCCATTTGTTGAGTGCTTACTATGTGCTACTACGTGTTGCCTGAAGACACTATTATTGCCATCATCATCCCTGTTTTAACCTCCGAGGCTCAAAGAAATGAAATAACCTGCCCAAGTTCTTACAGCCAGAGCTGGAATTCACACACTGATTCCACAGTTTTGGATTTTAACCCCTGTGTTATGCTGCCTCCTTTTCTAAAACTCACACAATTGGAAATGCCAGGGACTGTCTTCATGTGACAGTAACTCTCTGGAAGCCCTCCTTCAATCAGTAAAAACACACTGAATGTTTGCCAAATGCTGTGCACATGCCCCTTGCTGGGTATTCACAATCTCCACCTTCACATATTCATAGGATTCACAGCTGCATAGGCACAATAGTACATTAAATGTCTAGGCACATAAATAAAATTAAACATCAACACGCAAAGAAGAAAGCCAACAACTCTTTTCAGAGTGGAGAGCTTGGGACAGCTTCACAGAGAAGACATGCCTGAAAGATGAGAGAATGAGTGCCAGGCAGAGCACAGACAACCTTCGGGATCAACTACGCTGAAGCCTGAGCCTCACAGCAGTCCAAGAAACTATTTTTGCTGCAAAGCCTGGGTAGGAGGACCAGCACTGAGCATGGCAGATAAGCCCATTGTAGAGGGGATCTATTATTTCATCTTCCCCAGAGCTCTCTCTCCTGGTCATTGTTCCTTTTCCAACACTATCCATAACATTTCCACAAGACCTGCCAAGTTCTTTGGCCTCAAGCTACAATCAACTGGTAAGATGGGAACTTGAGCCAAAGAGGGGTCAGTCCAGAGCCAAAGAGGGGTCAGTCCAAAGCCAAGAGTGGCCTCTCTCTAGCTGGTACAACCATGATTTGAAAAAGTCAACACCTGTGACTGCCATGTCTCCAGCCACATGAAGCAAACTCATCTATCACAAGAGAGGGAAGCTAACACTTTCAGAGGAACCAAACAGCAGAACAGTGGTCCTCCTTGCGGTAGTTCCTCAGGCCCAGCTGCCTCATAGCCCTTCCTGTGGTTGTTTAACCCTTGCTTGGATTCCATGTGCCAAAACCCCCTACTGTCCTTGGTAACTTCAAGTTGGGTTTCTGTCACTTTCAACTAAACCAAGGCATTCATGCTTCTTGGTTTCCAACAGATCATCCATTAGTGCCAATTATGGCTTCTTCTGTTCACTCTAGATTTGAATCCATTCTGAAATACCTGCAGAGTACCTAGCATGTGTCAGTCCAAGTTATAACTAGAATGAGGTGATTGAGACATGCTCCAGGCCACTTAAATTTAGATTTGAATTTCAATGGATTGAGAAGGCCTTGAAAAGCCGTGTGAAGCTCTCAAACTTTGCAAAATAAAATAATAATAATCTCCATAATCATGTCAGTCAAATAGGAACAGAAGGATGTCACATCAGGCTGTCACTTAATTTTGGTTGAAAAATATATGCTAAAAAAGGTGATTCATTTTTTGTCTATTCTAAGATTTAGTGCAGAGTTGTTAGCAAAACTGAAATTATATTAAATACATCAAACCCAATATAAAAAAACTTAACTTCTCCAATGTTATAAATCTATCTTTCCATATTTTTCCTTCAGTTTTCCCTCTTCGTCTACAATGAAATCTTGGTCCCCTTTTAAAGGAGATTCACTTTCAGCAGCCTGTGACGTGAAAGTTGCTCAGTCGTGTCCAACTCCTTGCAACCCCATGGACTATACAGTCCATGGAATTCTCCAGGTCAGAATACCGGAGTGGTTAGCTGTTCCCTTCTCCAGGAGATCTTTCCACCCCAGGGATTGAATCCAGGTCTCCCTGCAGTCTCCCGCATTGCAGACGGATTCTTTACCACCTGAGCCACTAGGGAAGCCCAGAAATACAGGAGTGGGCCGGCTGACCCTCGTGTAAATTATCTTTGGATAAGTAGGGCCTCCTACAGTTATAATAAGCAGTTACCAGATGGTGCGTGATGGGAACATTTTGCTGCTTTCCAAGGATTGAGAATTGACCAATTTCAACCAGTACTAATGGATTCTGGGGTTCCAGAGTCCCTACCCTTATGGAACTCTCAATCTAGCTGGAAGACTCAAACCTCTTCCAATCAAATCACAGCTTCTGTGGCCAAAGCTAGAGACAGAGGGAGAGATTCTCCAGGACCCCCATTCATTCTCTCTCTGCCTTCCCCTGCAAGTCCCCAGGCCCAAGCAGACGCCCTCCCTGAGGAGGCATTTTTACCATAGATGCACATTCCCCTAAAGTAGAGATCTGCAAATGTTTTCTGTAAAGGGCCAGATAGTAAATATTTTAGGCTTAGCAGACCATATGTTACACCTGTTCAACTCTGCTGTTGTAGCACAAATGCAGTCAAAGACAATGTATAAACATATAGGCGTGGCTGTGTGACAATAAAACTTTATTTACAAAGACATGCTGCAGGCTGGATTTGGCCCCTGGGCCATAGAGTGCCAGCCCTTGCTCTAGGGCAACTGAGGGAACAGGGGTGGGCTGGTCTTAGACCCCCATCCCCTCCCCTGCAGGCTGTGTTTCCCAGGCTCCTAAATCAGTCAGCAGCCAGCAGATTAGCAGGACATTTGATGGTAGGAGAAAGAGCAAAGACAGAAAATGTCTCTGTCCCTGTCCCCAGATTCAGTCAACCTCTCAGACAGCATCTCTGCCTTCTCCAAGGCTTCAGCCTCTACAAGACATGTGTGCCACAGTTCCAGGTTCTTCTAGAACCCCCAGCCCTGGGCTCTGCCAATTCCACTCCCTCCCTTTATCCTTCCAGCCTTCCTGCTTTGGGTTTCAGCACAGTCCTCCACTTGGCTTCCAAAGCTTTTCCTTCTCCTGTGTTACCACAACTCTGTGTATATAAACCCCCTTAGTTTAAAAAACTTGGAGTAGTTTCCTTTCTATTTCTCACCCCGCACCCCAGTTGGATCTGGCTGATCCAGGAGGCAACGATTATGCCTTTGCTCTCCAAAAGCAAAGAGTGCTGAGAAACATTGCTGGCTGGGCCTGAGCAGGTTTTAAAGATGCTATCCTTTCCTGGCTCTGTTGGAAGAAATAATGAGTTTAGCAGAGAAAGCACTTTGCTTGGAGAGTGAACCTTTCAGCAGTGCTTGACCTGAGCTGATGGATGGTGTGTGCAAGGAAAACTGCACCATTTGGCTGCCGTGGAAAGGACACAGAAAGGGAGTGAGGAGGGAGGGCAGATGGGGGGAGGAGTGTTATCCTTAGAGGCTGCATGGACACCCCTCACAGCCAGGTTCTGTTCAACGCCAAAACAAAAAAGTAATTACAATAACGCTATGTGTCATGGCACCACAATTAACAAAATGATCATAAGTACAAAGAAAGCTAAGCACTTTGCATACTTACCTTGGTGTTTCCCAAACTTGTCTATTGAAATTGCAATTCTTGGGCCCCACTGCAGTTTTATTGACTCAGAGATAAAGCCAAGAAGTTGCATTTTGTAAAACAGCAAAATGACCAGCTGACCAAGTAAGCTGGGGACAAACTAACATCTCACATTACATCAAATCTGTGAAGTGTATACTCTTTTCCCCATGTTATAGGGGAAACTAAAATGCAGGGAGGAAACGGGGCTTCAGAAGGGCCACACAGCTAGAAAATAACAGCTGCTGCTAAGTCGCTTCAGTCGTGTCCGACTCTGTGTGACCCCATAGACGGCAGCCCACCAGGCTCCCCCGTCCTTGGGAAAACAGAGTTTGACTCAAACCCAGGTCTGTTTCACTCTAAAGCCCAGAGGATTCATCCCAGATCATTGGCCACATCTGCCCAGCTGGATGTTTTCTGTGCATCTCTGTCTTCACAATAATCCTTTGGGATGGGGGGTCATCATCCCAGGAATAACGAGGAGGTGGAATGGGGTTTTGACCCAGCTCCGTCCAGCCTCCTGCCCCAACCTTCACCCATCTTCCTTTTGGTCCCTATTTCTCATCNAAAACAGAGTTTGACTCAAACCCAGGTCTGTTTCACTCTAAAGCCCAGAGGATTCATCCCAGATCATTGGCCACATCTGCCCAGCTGGATGTTTTCTGTGCATCTCTGTCTTCACAATAATCCTTTGGGATGGGGGGTCATCATCCCAGGAATAACGAGGAGGTGGAATGGGGTTTTGACCCAGCTCCGTCCAGCCTCCTGCCCCAACCTTCACCCATCTTCCTTTTGGTCCCTATTTCTCATCTGAATTCCTGCTTCTCTACACTTTCAGGTCCACACCCAGCATCCAGTGGAATGTGAGCCAGCTGGCATTGTTGAAGTTCCACCATCTCCAGGTCCATGTCCTGGGGCAGAAGATGAAGCAAACACAAATGAGAGGCCTGTAAGTGAGTGCTAAATCTGCCCCCTGTGTGAGCATGATCACATCCATTCTACCCAAGCCCATGAAGGAAGTACTATCAGGTGTCTCATTTCACAGACGAGGAAGCAGAGGCACAAAATTTAAGTCACTTGGGCACAAAGCCCAAGGTCACACAGGTGGGACTGAATCCCAGACAGAGCGACGGCCAAGCCCACTGCTAGCACTACAGTGTGATGCCTTGGTGGAGTGGAAGAAATGCCAGGCCAAGTGTTAGAGAACATCATTCTAAAGTGAAGGAAACCAAGGTCAGTTCGCAAGTTCCGTCCGTGGCTCTCTGCTTTTATGATGGTTCCTGAGCCTTTTCATAATATCTCTCCTAAAGAGTCCAGCCTTATCTCAGCCCCACTACTGAGGATATAAGGAATAGGGTCTCCAAGGTAGAAACTCAAAAGAAATGAAGATATACACCTACAGTTTTCCCATGAATGATTACAGCAGTGTTATTCATAAATGATCGAGAAGAGGAAGTGATGTAAGTGCCTATCAAGTGGTGAATAGAGACACAAACACAAATAGATAAGTTACATACACACACTGGGAAACTACTCACAGTGAAAAAATACAAAACACTAAGACACACTACCACATGGATAAATCCTGAAAACATTACGCTAAGTGAAAAACACAAAACAAAACTACAAAACTGTGTGATTTCATTTATCTGAAATGTACAGAAAACCATGGATACACACCAGTGGTGGCTGGGGCTGGAGGTGCTGATGAAGATTAACTGTAAATGCACGTAAAGGATCTTTGGGGATGGTAAAAATGATCTAAAACTGAACTCTGATAATGGTTGTCAATGCTACACATTTGTTAAAAATCATTGAGTTGTACACTTTAAATGGGTAAACTTTTTAGTGTATAGATGATGCCTCAATAAAACTGCTTTTAAAAAAGGCTAAAAGGAGACCATTGTCACCCTTGAATCCAGCAAGGTGGCCACAGCCTCTAGAAGCCACCCTGATCCTTCCCCCACAGAGCCCCTCCCTCCAATGGAGGTCTGGGATTTGTTTTCTTAAAGGAAGTAACATGTTCTTCAGTCCCCTCCAGACCCTCTCCCCTGGGCTCTCTCCAAGGTTCCAAACAAGCAATGTATTAGAAGTCTCTCTCCAGATGGATCAGACAGTCCCTAGAAAACAAGGTCCCAGCAAGTGCTTTCAGCATGTGTCTAGAAGCTTTCTGCTCACTCTGGGGGCAGCTGGCCAACCAGGCAGGGACCTAGGCCTGGTACTGGGGGGAGCAGTTCTCTCCTGCAAGGTCAAGCAGAAGACACATCTATTGGATTTCAGACACTAAGGTCAGGAGCAAACTTAACAAGAATGTGGGGCTTACATCCTAGGAAACGAGTTTATTCCTTATCTGTTGCTATGTAACAAATTACCATAAAATGTAGCAGCTTGAAACGTCACACGTTTCAGTTTCTGTGGGTCAAGGAGTCCGGACATAGTTTAGCTAGCTCCTCTGCTCAGGGTCTCTCACAAGCTGTATTGAGGTGTTGGCCAGAATGGGGTCTCATCTGAAGACTCGACTGGGGAAGGAAGTGATTCCAACTCCACATGGTTGTTGGCAGAATTCAGTTCCATGAAAGGCTGTTGGACTGAGGGTCTCAGCTCCTTGTGGAGTGTTGGCTACAGGTCTCTCTCAATTCCTTGCCACTGGGCCTCTCCATATGGCTTCTGGCTTCACCAAAACATGCCAGATAAGAAGGCAATAGGGAAAGATTTGGCTCCCAAGATAGAAGTCACAGTCTAATCCTGTGATTAGATCTGTGGTCATGATCTATTGGCTTGTTGTTGTTCAGTCACTAGTCATGTCTGACTCTTTGCAACCCTATGCACTGGAGCTCGCCCTGTCCTTCACTGTCTCCCAGAGTCTGTGCAAACTCATGCCCACTGTGTCGGTGATGCCATCCAATCATCTCATCCTCCGTTGCCCCGTTCTCCTCCTGCCCTTAATCTTTCCTAGGGTCAGGGTCTTTTCCACTGAGTTGGCTCTTCGTATCAGGTAACCAAAATATTGGAGCTTCAGTTTCAGCATCAGTCCTTACAATGAATATTCAGAGTTGATTTCCTTTAGGTTTGACTGGTTTAACTTCTTTGCTGTCCAAGGGGCTCTCAAGAGTCTTTTTCAGCACCACAGTTTGAAACCATCAATTTGGCACTCAGCCTTCTTTATGATCCAGCTCTCATACCCATACATGACTACTGCTTTGACTACAGGACTTTTGTCAGCAAAGAAAGTAATTTGCTTCTAGCCCTGATCTATTGGCTGGAAGCAAGTTACTCCCTGGGAAGGGATTACACAAGGGCATGAGTACTAGAAGGAGGCAACCCCTGGGGGACTTCTCAGAGGCTGACTGCCCAGAGAGCAAGATGATGTAATAAAAAAATTAAACTAAATTAGTATATTAGGTATAGTATAGACAGGGGAAAATATAGTAAGAAATGGACTTCCCAGGTTGCACTAGTGGAAAAAAAAAAAAAACACCACCTGTCAATGCAAGAGACCCAAGAGATGTGGGTTCAATCCCTGAGTTGGGACGACCCCCTGGGGGAGGGCACAGCAACCCACTCCAGTATCCTTGCCTGGAGAATCCCAAGGACAGAGGAGCCTAGTTGGCAATGGTCAATGGAGTCACGAGGAATCAGACATGACTGAAGCAACCTAGCCCACATGCACACATAGTAAGGAATAGGGATGGGAAACAAGGAGATATAACATTAAATAATCAGTCAAGTCTTTGCTGAGAAGGCTGCTTTTCAGTAGAATAGAAGGAGGTGATGGCGTTTGTTGTTCAGTTGCTTAGTCGTGTCTGACTCTTTGCGACTCCGTGAACTGCAGCACGCCAGGTTTCCCTATGCTTCACCATCTCCCAGAGTTTGCTCAAACTCACACCCATGGAGTCTGTGATTCTATCCAACCATCTCATCCTCTGTCATCCCCTTCTCCTCCTGCCTTCTATTTTTTCCCAGAATCAGGGTCTTTTCCAATGAGTCAGCTCTTTGCATCAGGTGGCCCAAGTATTGGAGATTCAACTTCAGCATCAGCCCTTCCAATGAATATTCAGGGTTGATTTCCATCAGGACTGACTAGTTTGATCTCTTTGCTGTCCAAGGCATAAGCCTGGCTAGAATCTGGGCACAGGCCTTCTAAGCAGAGAGAACAGGAAGTGCAAAAGCCCTGAGGTGGAAGTAGGACTAGAGTACTGAGGACCAGGAGAGAGCCTGGACTGAAGCATGGAGGTGACAAGTGATGACTCCAAGGAGGCAAAGGGAGGCTGGACCAAGAAGTCTTGCGGGTGAGATGGGAGCCACTGCAAGGTTTTAAGTAGAGGAGTGAGCAAGCACTGGATGAAGGCTTGTCGCAGGGAACCCCTGAATTCTCCTGCTACACTCTGTCTCCTACTCCTGCCAGGAAGGCTGGCCAGGGTCCAAACAGCCAGCTGGGTCCAGACAGACAGGAGAACGAGCAGGACCAGGCACTTCCAGAGGTGGCCTGGGTTGCCATGGAAACAGGGGCTTCCAAAAACCTCCCCAGGGACTCCCGGGGCAGCAGCAGGCTGGGCTCATTTCTTGTAATCCAGCAGCATGAGGACATAAAGAAATCAATTTATTGGCACAAAGAGTCCTTTGGGCTCACACGGTCACTCAACTTAGAACTCAGAGCTCCCCAGACCTCAGAGTGAAGTAGATTTGTGAGAGCTAACCTGGCGGAAGTGGGTTGCTCTGAAGGAGGCTGGGTGGTCTCCCTGACACTCCGTGGAGTAGAGCTGAGGTTCCGTGGGGATGGCTCTGGGTTCACATCCAGCTGTCATCTGCTAGCTGTATGACCTCAGCACAAGTCACCTCTCTGATCTGCATGCTCCTCTCGGCCCATTGTTTGGAACAACTGAAGAAGCTGATGCACATCTTGTGCCTATCTCCCTCCTGAACCCTCTCCCTCGAGTCTTTCATATCTGTAGCCAGGTGTCAGCTCCTCTTGAGGCTCTCCCTTCACCCCACATTTAAACTGCAATGTCTGGAATATCCAAATGTCTTATCAATCGTGAAGAAGAGGGAATGGCAAATTAAAACCACAAGGTACTTGGCCCCTTTGCAATCTATACATTTCCCTTTTTCTCTCCTCTCATCCACTCCTCAGCCCCCTGCAGTCCCACTACAGGCTCTAAAGCAGCCCTTCAAGAAGACCACCAGTGACCTCAAGATCACTCAAGGTTACTGAGCCAGATTTGAATGTAGTTTATGTCCTGCCTTTTCCATATCTTCACACACAGAATGAGATATAAGCTCTACGAATGCTTTGCAAGCGATCTCTTCCCAAGGCAAAAGTGACTGTCATGTCAGGGTCATAAGCAAACTCCTTTGGGACCATCCAAGATCTTTCTCTGCACACACACACACACACACACACACACACACTCTGCCCTGCAGCTCTCCAAGGAGCCAAATGTCTCTGGATGTGAGAGACACCCTACATGTCCTCAAGCTGGGCTCACTCTTGATCAGACACCCGAGGGTGAGCTTCACAAATCCTTGCTGTGCTGTCTGGTTTCTTCAGACAGTTGCCCACGAGCACTTACAGGCTGTGAGACGGAACCCACAGGCTCCCCAGCCAGCCTCTCCACACTCTCCTAAGTGTGTGCCCCTCAAAACCCCACTCAGCTCTTCCCCTCCGTGTCCCACGCTAGATGAAACAGACTACATGTGCCGGAAGGCAACGTGAGGAATCCCCCACCCATGACAAGGTCATGCGGCAGAAATTTGATGTGCAAGGTCGAGTCAGATCTCAGGTTTTCCCCCTGGTATTTCCTGAGCATGTACCCCCCAAAATAAGAATATGCCTGCCTTATTGACTTGTACTTTTCCACTCTTCTGGCACATTCTGAAAAAATCAACTCAGGGCTTTAGTCTTCTGCATTTGAAAGGGTGTTTCAACTCAAAAACCCCTCTGATGGCTTTCTAGCCTGTCTGCAGGACTCAACATCCTAGGAATGCAGGGGCTTCTGAGGTGTCGAGATCATTAGAATAAAACTGATTAAGCGTTTCATTCTGGAGCCAATACTTGCTGCCAAATTTTCATATCTTTTACTTGTTGATATAGTTGGTATATAGGGAAACAAGTAGTAGACCTGTTATTAGCAACATTAGATCTTTGAGTTAAGTACCTTCTTTGTTATAACCCACTGCGCCTTTGTTCTATAGAGATGTAACTTTAGTGCTTTAAGGAGATGCAGATTAAAGAAAAACACTTCAGGGGAAATGAGATTAACATTCATTAGGGAGAGCTAAAAAGTGTTAGCAAGACTTTTGGCCAGAAGATGATGTAAATCACCTAAGACTTGTGTATACAACTAGGTATGCAGAGAGAAAAGCCTGGTTTTGATAAGAGTCTGGGCTGCTAATGCTGCATAATTTTGTATTACCCATTGATCTCCATGTACTATCAAAAGTATAAAAAGCCTTCTGAAAAATAAAGGCTGGGCCAGTCATGGGAAGGACTGGTTTCCCNCATCCTTTATTTTCTTTTTAATTGAAGGATAATTGCTTTACAGAATTTTGTTGTTTTCTGTCAAACAACCAGTGATCCTTTTAATACACAAAACAGACACTGCGTGCCTTGAATTAAAAACCATCAATGACTCCCAACTGGACTTGGAATCCGAACTCCTCATCATCAGGACATCGAGAGGGTCAACACGGTCTCATTCCTGCTCCTGTCCTCACCTCCTCTCCTGACATTGGTCAGTAATCTCCAGTCCTCCTAGATCAGCCCCATGCAGCAGAAGTTTCTGTGCTGCTGAAAATGTTCAATATTAACAGTAGCAACAGGGGTCCTCTCAGCCACACGTGGTTACTGAAGACTTCAAATGTGAGTAATGCAAAAGCAATCGAGAGGCCAATTTTTTTTTAATTTTATGTCGTTTCCATTCATTTAAACTTAAATAGCCATGTGTGCTTAGTAGCTATCCTATTAGCACAGCACTTGGATTTCAAGCATGCCAAGTTCTCTACCTCCCAGGGGTTCAGAACAACAACTCTCTCTGCTTGGAATTAAACATTAGTGAGAAGTGTTTCCCCAGAGGCAATCAGGGGCAAGTATGCTCATACTTGGAGGATGGAGAGGTAAGAGTCACAGGTGTCACTGAACCAAGGGGGCAATCAGGGATGACTCAGACAGCAAATGACAGGGAATAATAAGGGGAGAGCCCCAGGTGTGGAGTTCAAGTCAGAGCAGTGCACAGATACGAATGGGCCATGGTGTAAAATGGAAAAGCAAGTTGTGGATAAATGCATACACTTTGAGTCGATTGATACCAACTCAGAAATCAGCACAAGCTGGACTCCCCTCGTGGTCCAGCGGCTAAGACTCCAAGCTCCCAAAGCAGGCGGCCTGGATTCAATCCCTAGTCAGGGAACTAGATCCCACGAGCCACAACTAAAGGTCCCTCGTGCTGTAACTTAAACTCAGTCAGCCAAATAAATTTTTTTTTTAAACTACACAAAATTCAAATTTAAAAAAAAGAAATCAGTACAGCTAAACAATATATTGTAAACAAAATATTTCATAAATTTAGTTGTGGCTCGTGGGATCTAGTTCCCTGACCAGGGATTGAATAAATAAAATTTATAAAATATATTTTATAAATATATAAAAATTTTTATAAAATATATTTTATAAATAAATAATATATAAACAGCCACAAACATACTAGGTAAAACCAAAAAAAAAAAAAAAGGCAACAGAATGATAAACACAAAATTCACAATAATAGTGACTTCTGAGGGAAGAGAAGGAGGTAAGGGAAGGACAGTGCAGCCCACCCTGGGCGCAGGAATGGGGTGCATGGCTCTGGAGAACTTTAAAACATTAAAACAAGCTAAAACTCAGTCTGACTTTTACTTTCACCAAGCTCCAGCGATTGTAAACAAGGTCAGCAGTAACATAAACTCCCCCTAACAAAGCTTTCGTTGGTTTAAATTCTAAAAATTGCTGCAATTACTAGACACATAGATATAGATACAAATACAGATGTATATATGTATATACCTATATGCATACATACATATATATGTATGTGTAAACTTCAAATTTTCACATTTTATCCCTTATACTTTGTGCCAGTTATCAATTTTATTTTTTTTTGGGGGGGGGTCTCTCAGCTCCAAATCCATTCTTCTCTCACCTGCTTTGGGATTTTGGAGCTGGGACTGGAAACAGTTCTCAGCTGACACAATGTTGCCTGTCAGTAGAAGGTGCTGCAAAAGGAAGGAGCTTGCTTCCGTTCCCTGGTTCCAGGAGGCGTCCCAGGGGGTTTCGGGAAGACCCCGGGAGGCTTCCCTGTGAGTTCTGCTGGTCCTAACTGATCATTTGCTGCCACCAGCCCCATCATGCAAGTACATCAGTGAACTGTGTAGTGAACATCAGCCCTTCCTCTCCCCCAGTTTAAAAGCAGCATCTTCCAATCTGTTCCTTCCCTGGTGTGGTAGGTGGAATTCTGAGGATCCCCCCTTGTATCCCTGCCCTGTATAATCCTTATGATAAATCCTGTGGTTAGATAATGTTTTATGGCATAAACCATAATTGCCTGACCTAATCACATAAGCCCTTTTAAGTCTGGGTCTACAGGTCAGAGACAGGGAAAAATAAGGGTTCAAAGCACAGAGGGTCTACCCTGCTGTTGCTGGCTTGAGGATAGATGGGGCCACTTAGCAAGGAATGTGAGTGGTAGCTAGGAGCTGACAGTGGCCCCCAGCTGACAGGCAGCAGGAAATAAAGACGTCAGTCCTACAAACAACTACGAGGAACTGAACTCAGCCAAGAACCAGAATGAGCCTCCATATGAGAACTCAGTCCTGCAGACACCTTGATGCAGTCTTGCTATATCCTAGGCAAAGAGCTGATAACCTACAGAATTGTGAGCTAACAAGTGCCGGTTTTTTTTTTATATTCCTTATTGTGGTAAAATATACATAATATAAAATTTACCACTGTAACCATTTTTAAGTGTACAGACCAGTGGTATTAAGTATATTCACGTTGTTGTACAACCATCTCCCCCATCTACCTGCAAAACTTTTCATCATCCCAAACTGAAATGCTGAACCTATTAAATAATAAATCCTCATGTCTTCTCCTTCTAGCCTCTGGCAACCAATATTCTTTCTGTCACTATGAATCTGACTATTAGATACTTCACATCAGTGGGATCATACACTATTTGCCCTTCTGCAACTGAACTTATTTCACTTAACATATTTTCAAGGTTGCTGTATCATGAGTCCATGTAACAGCCTTCCTTTTGAAGGCTGAAGAATATTCCATAGTATAGTTCGTTATACTACATCTTGTTTAGCCATTCATCTATTGATGGATACTGAGGTTGCTTTCACTGTTTGGCTACTGTAATAATGCTGCTATGAAAATAGGTACACAAATATCTCTAAGTCTCTATTTTCAATTATTTGGGGTATACACCCACAAGGAGAATTGCTGGATCATATGGTAATTCTAATTTTTTGAAGAATCACCATACTATTTTCAATGGCAGCTAAAGAGGTATTGTTTTAAACTGTTGCTGTTGCTGCTGCTGCTAAGTCACTTCAGTCTTGACCGACTCTGTGTGACCCCATAGATGGCAACCCACCAGGTTCC
This sequence comes from Neotragus pygmaeus, assembly GCA_006410875.1. Taxonomy (NCBI): domain Eukaryota; kingdom Metazoa; phylum Chordata; class Mammalia; order Artiodactyla; family Bovidae; genus Neotragus; species Neotragus pygmaeus. The sequence continues at coordinate 854,118 of SJYV01034234.1, read as the reverse complement.
TCAGTCGCTGGGACTCTCCAGGCAAGAACATTGGAGTGGGTTGCCATTTCCTTCTTGCTAATTTGTTATTCAGCAATAGAAAACTAATACACTTGAGTATTCTCTCTCAGCTCAAGAAATCGTAACTGCTTCATCTACTAGTCCCCTATTGTTAGAGTTTCTTTACCCCTCTTTGTAGTCAATCCCTTCTTCTAGTTAATAATTTTTAATAAAATTGTCCCTATACAAGTTACTGATGTGGTATTTGTCATCTGAGTGGCCCCTGGTGGGCAGAATCTTTAATAAACTTTGTGTTCTACAGGGAAATTAATTTGTTTATTTTTTTATTGAGTATAATTGATATACAATGCTTGGTTAGTTTCTGGTATACAGCAAAGTGAATCAGTTATACATATATATTCTTTTTCATATTCTTTTCCATTATGGTTTATTACAAGATATTGAATATAGTTCCCTGTGCTCTGCAGTAGGATTCTGTTGTTTCTCTATTTTATATATATTAATAGTAGTTTGTATCTGTTAATCCCAAACTCCTAATTTATTCCTCCCCAGTCCCCTCCCCTCTTTGGCCCTTTGATAACCATAGTTTGTTTCCTATGTCTGTAAACCTGTTTTTGTTTTGTAAATATGTTCCTTTGTATCATTTTTTTTAGACTCCACATATAAGTTACATCATATTATATTTGTGTTTGTCTGACTTGCTTCACTTAATATGATAATCTCTAGGTCCATTCTTATTGCTGCAAATGGCATTATTTCATTCTTTTTTATGGCTGAGTAGTATTGCATTTATACACACACACACACACACATATATATATATGCTCCTAAGTCACTTCAGTCGTGTCCGACTCTATGCGACCCCAAAGACGGCAGCCCACCAGGCTCCCCTGTCCCTGGGATTCTCCAGGCAAGAACACTGGAGTGGGTTGCCATTTCCTTCTCCAGTGCATGAAAGTGAAAGGCGAAAGTGAAGTCGCTCAGTCATGTCCAACTCTTAACGACCTCATATACATATATATAAAACACATTTTCTTTATCCATTCATCTGTCGATGGACACTTAGGTTGCTTCCCCGTCTTGGATATTGTAAATAGTGCTGCTGTGACCACTGTGGTGCATATGTCTTTTACATGGAAGTTAATTTGAAGAATTAGTTACACAGTCAGTCTTTAACACACACAGCAGATTGAGTGACATCTTCTTATTTTCAGCTGTAAATTAGTAACAGTTTAAATTAGTTCGCGTTTGTTTCAGGCACATTTCATATCTCTAATCTCCCTGAGTTCTATCACTTCTGTCCTTCCATCTGACAACTTGGAGTTTTTATTTGTGTTTAAAATTTAAACAGTGAAAAAATTTTTTTGAAAAAAAATTTACAACGTGTAAATTTTTTAGTATTTCCAATTTCCGATAAATATATTAAATATTTTTAAATTTAAATAATACATTTAAAATAGAAATATATTTCTTTTTAATTGTTTATTCTAAATCTAAATATGAATCAGAAAAAATTTTTAGTAATAGTAAATGATCCTTACTCAAAGTAGCTTTGTTGAATACAAGAGGGCAGTAGTATAAAATAATACACCCTGAGTGTAAAATATTAGATGTGCTGCTGGGGAGTACACTCAGTGATGGTAACATTAGATTTGTCCTCATTCTACTGTTTATTCAATATATTAAAGCAATTTTAAGTCAAACAGCACAAAGAAATACAGAATAGGTCTAATTTTAGTTGCAAAATTCCCTTCTCTAATCATGTCCTCCCTAACTGAATTTCCGTCAACCTTTCTGTGCAGACTTTATTTCGAGCTTTCCTCTTAAGACAAAACAGCAATACTGGGAATTTAAGTTCCTTAAATCTTCTCTTTCTGGCTGCTGCTTCTAAAATAAAATGATGAAAGCACTAAATTCCCCCAAAGATAAAGAGATGAGGCAGGTAGGGAGAACTTTTCCTCCACAGAGCTTCCGGCCATGGTCCCTGTGACTGGGGGCTTCCCCCCGCCGTGACTGTCTTCCAAGATCTTTCTGAAGACCAACTGTCTGTCAGCCACATGCCTATCAAGCTATGAACCCCAGGGCAGGCACACAGGCACACTGATTCCCAAACAAAGTGCCACATATTGACCAGCTACCATGGCAACGAGAGCTGAGTCACGCCTGCTGGACTCCACAGAGAGGAGAGTCATTGACTCTGTCTCTGCATAACTCACCTTTCTACCACGGCTGCATACTTACTCCACAGCCATACTGAGCAGAAAAGGGCCCCTGAATCATTGATGCCTGGATTCATAACTAAGGGAGCACCTTGGTGTCAGCTCAGGTGCTCTTTAGAATTTCCCTGACCTAGGGCATGAAAGGGCTTCCCAGGTGGCGCTTGTGGTAAAGAACCCACCTGCTAATGCAGGAGACACATAAGAGACACAAGTTCGATCCCTGGGTCGGGAAGATTCCTGGAGGAAGGCATGGCAACCGACTCCAGTGTCCTTGCCTGGGCATCTCCCATGGACAGAGGCGCTTGGCAGGCTACAGCCCATAGGGTCTCAGAGTAGGACAACTGAAGCAACATAGCACACACATGCATGTGCGTGAAAATACCCAAGGCTACGACTGCATTCAGGTATTTAAAGGATGTCCCACCAGGTGAATTTCATGCAGTTCAGAACCACTTAAGTGATAAAGTTAAGAAACAGTTAAGATCCACTGCCGTATTCAGCATGAGCAGAGTTTACAGGGGGATGACCAAGGGATTTCAGACACAAGATGCTAATCTCACCCCGAGACAGGAACCCTGCAGTGCAATCGTATTTTTCACCTATCAGATTGGCAAAGATCAAAAGTTTGATACTTGTAGACAACAGGCTAATCCCTCTGGATTATAAAGTACTTCTACAGACAGATAATGAATGAAAAGACCAATAACCCAATTCAATAGGAAAAGGGCAGAGAAAACAGATAGCTGACACAAAGGGAAATACGAATGACTCTTGAGCATATGAAAAGATGATCTTTTCATATGTAACAAAAAAATCTAATCAGACAGTTCGGTAGCAGACTGATAAGGTCATCCAGGAGCAGGCTGGTGAGAAGACAGACAGATAGGGCCCTATGCAGACAATATCTATGGCATGACAAGTGCAGTTACTCATTGAGCCATCAATGCCTCTCCTAGGAATCTAACCATCTGATGTAACTGCACATGTATGAAAAGATTTCAGTACAAGAATATTCATTTTTTCAGTGCTGTCTGTAGCAGCAAAAGATCAGAAATAACCCATTTCCCAACAGAAGTGAAGTGAAAGTCACTCAGTCATGTGCGACCCTTTGTGACCCCATGCACTGTAGCCCTGCAGGCTTCTCCGTCCATGGCAATCCTCCAGGAAAGGATGCTGGGATGGTTTGCCATGCCCTCCTCCAGGGAATCTTCCCAATCCAGGGATCAAACCCATGTCTTCTGCATTGCAGGCAGATTTTTTACCATCTGAGCCACCAGGGAAGCCCATTTCCCAACAGAAGACCAGTTAAATCAGAGTAGAGCCATATAGCAGAATATTCTACTAGGCAACCATTTAAATAAAAGAAAGGTCTAATCCATAAAACAACCCCAAGACATTTTATTAAATGAAAAAAATTACACGGTGAAAAATAGTGTGTGATTAATGACAATATTATTTTCACTACTAATCACTTTTCTCAATTTATACTTTAGATTTTAAAATAAATATTTAACTCTTATAAAATAATAAGCTTCTATTTTAAAGATTGTTGATTTTGTTATTGCTCAGTCACTAAGTAGAGTCCAATTCTTTGAGACCCCATGGACTGCAGCACACCATCTCCTGGAATTTGTTCACATTCATATCCATTGAGCCGACGATGCTATCTAATCAACCTCATCCTCTGCCACCCTCTTCTTCTTTTGCCCTCAATCTTTCCCAGCCTAGGGGTCTTTTCCAATGAGTTGTCTTTTTGTATCAGGTGGCCAAAGTATGGAAGCTTCAGCTTCAAAATCAATACATGAATATTCAGGGTTGACTTCCTTTAGAATTGATTCGTTTGATCTTTTTGCTGTCTGAGGGACTCTCAAAAGTCCTCCAGCACCATAATTCAAATGCATCAATTCTTTGGCTCTCAGCTTTCTTCATGGTCCAATCTCTTGTATACACATGACTACTGGATAAACCATAGCTTTGACTATATGGACCTTATGGCAAAGTGATAGCTCTGCTTTTCAATATCCTGTCTAGGTTTATTATAGCTTTCCATCCTAGCAGTAAGCATCTTCTAATTTCATGGCTGCAGTCACTGTCCACAGTGATTTTGGAGCCCAAGGAAAGAAAATCTGTCACTGCTTCCAAATTTTCTCCTTCTATTTGCCATGAAATAATAGTAATTTTAATGTTGAGTTTCAAGTTTTTCACTCTTTTTCACCTTCATCAAGAGGCTCTTTAGTTCCTCTTCACTGTCATTAGAGTGGGATCATCTGCATATCTGAGGTTGTTGCTATTTCTCCCAGCAATCTTGATTACAGCTTGTGCTTCATCCAGCCCAGCATTTTGCATGATGTACTCTGTATATAAGCTAAGTAAGCAAAGTGACAACATACAGCTTTGTCACACTACTTTCCCAGTTTTGAAGTAGTCCATTGTTCCATGTCCAGTTCTAACTGTTGCTTCTTGACCCACATACAGGTTACTCAGGAGACAGGAAAGGTGGTTTGGCACTCCCATCTCTTTAAGAATTTTCCACAGCAAGTTGTGATCCACAGTTTTGATCCAAAATCAAAAGTTTTGACACAGTCGATGAAGAAGAAGTTGATCTTTTTTTCTGGAACTCCTTTGCTTTCTCCATGATCCAACAAATATTGGCAATTTGATCTCTGGTACATCTGCCTTTTCAAAACCCAACTTTTGCATCTGGAAGTTCTTGGTTCACATACTGCTGAAACTTAGCTTGAAGGATTTTGAGCATAATCTTGCTAGTCTGTTAAATGAGCATAATTGTATGGTAGTTTAAACATTCTTTAGCATTTACCTTATTTGGAATTGGAATGAAAACTGACCTTTTCCAGCCCTTGGCCACTGTTGAGTTTTCCAACTTGCTGACATATTTAGTGCGACACCTTAACAGAATCATCTTTGGGGATTTTAAATAGCTCAGCTGGAATTCCATCACCTTTACTAGCTTTGTTCATAGTAATGCTTACTAAGACCCACTTGACCTCACACTCCAGGATGTCCAGCTCTAAATGAATGACCACACCATTGTAGTTTTCCTGTTTACTAAGACCTTTCTTATAGTAAGAAGTTCTGTGTGTTCTTGCCACCTCTTTTTAATCTCTTCGGCTTCTGTTGGTTTTTATCATTTATGTCCTTTATCATGCACATCCTTGCATGAAATGTTCCCTTGAAATCTTCACTTTTCTTGAAGATATCTTTAAGTCTTTCCCATTCTATTATTTCCCTTTATTTCTTTGCATTGTTCATTGAAGAAAACCTTCTTATCTCTCCTTGCTGTTCTCTGGAATTCTGCATTCAGTTGAGTATATCTTTCCATTTCTCCCTTGCTTTTCACTCCTCTTCTTTCCTCAGCTATTTGTGAAGCCTTCTCAGACAACCACTCTGCCATCTTGCATTTCTTTTTTAGGGGGATGCTTTTAGACAGACTCCTGTACAATATTATGAACCTCTGTCCATAGTTCTTCTGGGACTCTGTCTACTAGATCTACTCCCTTTAGACTATTCATTACCTTCACTGTATAATCATAAGGGATTTCATTTAGGTCATACCTGAATGGCCTACTGGTTTTCCCTACTTTGTTCAATTTAAGCCTGAATTTTATAGTAAGGAGTTCATGATCTGAGCCACAGTCAGCTCTCAGTCTTGTTTTTGCTGACCAGATAGAGCTTCTCCATCTTTGGCTGCAAAGAACATAATCAGTCTGATTTTGGTATTGACCATCTGGTGATGTCCATGTGTAGAGTCATCTCTTGGGTTGTTGAAAAAGAATGTTTGCTATGACCAGTGTGTTCCATTAACAAAATTCTGTTAGACTTTGCCCTGCTTCATTTTGTACTCCAAGGACAAACTCGCTTGTTATTCCAGTTATCCCTTGACTTTTCACTTTTGCATTCTAATCTCCTAGGATGAAAATGAAATCTTTTTTTTTAATGTTAGTGAAGATTCCCTGAGAAGACAGTTGCAACCTACTCCAATATTCTTGCCTGGGAAATCCCATGGATAGAAGAAATGGCAGGCTTCAGTCCACGGGGCTTCAAAAGAGTTGGGACACAATTTAGTGACCAAACAACAAAAACATAGAAGTTGTTTTAGGTCTTCATAGAACCGGTCAACTTCAGCGTCTTCAGCATCAGTGGTTGGGGCATAAACTTGGATTGTGATTTTGAATGGTTTGCCTTGGAAATGAATGACACCATTCTGTCATTTTTGAGAGTGCACCTGAGTACTTCATTTCAGGCTCTTCTGTTGACTATGAGAGCTACTCCATTTCTTCTAAGGGATTCTTGCCCACAGTAGTAGATATAACGGACATCTGAATTAAATTCACCCACTCCTGTCCATTTTAATTCACTGATTTCTAAGATGTCAGTATTCACTCTTGCTTCCTTCTGCTTGACCACATCCAATTTACCATGATTCATGGACCTAACATTCCAAGTCTCTATGCAATATTGTTCTTTACAGCATCAGACTTGATTTTCACCACCAGACACATCCATAGCTGAGCACTGTTTCTGCTTTGGCCCAGCCACTTCTTTCTTTCTGGATCTATTAGTAATTACCCTCTGTTCTTCCCTAGTAGCATATTGGACACCTTCTGATCTGGGAGCGGGAAGGGTGTCTCATCTTCTAGTGTCATATCTTTTCATACTGTTCATGGGGTTCTCCAGGCAAGAATACTGGAATGGGTTGCCGTTTCACTCTCCACCAGTGGACCACATTTTGTCAGAACCTTTCACTATGCCCTGTCTGTCTTGGGTGACCCTGTATTGCATGACTCATAGTTTCATTGAGTTACACAAGCCCTTTTGCCATGACAAGACTGCGATCCATGAAGGGGATACTCTAATTCAATATATATATGTATAGCATATGTATACTTGCATTATACACATAATTCTGGAAAGGTACAAACACAAAGATAATTGATTATAGGGCAGAGGATCTAAATAGACACTTTTACAAAGAAGACATACAATTTTAAGTCAATTTAAAATCTGAAAATAAAACAGAAAATTAACAAGCATAACAAGAGGAACATATAAGTACTTGGAAGCAAGGTGATTAATTTTCCAGATTCTACAGGAATGGGCTATAATATAACGGCAACGGAGAAGAAAAATGTGTCTCAAAGAAGGACATAATAGAATGGAGATGCTGGGGACTGAGCCCAGAACCTCATGGATGCTGAGCATGTGCTTTACCACTGAGCTACATCCTCACCTCACATGCCTCTTTAAAAATAGCTTCATGACAACCTAGATGTCCAGCAACAGATGAATGGATAAGAAAGCTGTGGTACATATACATGATGGAATATTACTCAGCAATTAAAAAGAATGCATTTGAATCAGTTCTAATGAGGTGGATGAAACTGGAGCCTATTATACAGAGTGAAGTAAGTCAGAAAGGAAAACACCAATATAGTATATTAATGCATATATATGGAATTTAGAAAGATGGTAATGATCAACCTGTATGCAAGACAACAAAAGAGACAAAAACATAAAGAACAGACTGTTGGACTCTGTGGGAGAGGGAGCGGGTGGGATGATTTGAAAGAATAGCATTGAAACATGTATAATATCACATGTGAAACAGATCACCAGTCCAGGTTCAATGCATGAGACAGGGTGCTCAGGGCTGGTGCACTGGGATGACCCTGAGGGATGGGATGGGGAAGGAGGTGGGAGGGAGGGCCAGGATGGGGAACACATGTATACCCATGGCTGATTCTGTCAATGTATGGCAAAAACCACTAAAACATAGTAAAGTAATTAGCCTCCAATTAAAATTAAAAAAGAAAACTAAGCACACACCAAAAAAATAAAAATAGCTTCATGAAATAAAATGAATGCATTCCCTTTTTAAAAAACTGATTACAGTGGTGACCAGTTGTTTTTTTAAGAAAAGGCAGGCACAGAGGGTATGTAGGGGACAGATTTTTGGAATTTGGAGTGAAAAGAAATTTACTTTTCTTTCTATGCCTTTTGTACTATTTTCATCTTTTATCATGCAAGCATGGCCTACTTAAAACAAAGATATAAAATAAAAGAGAAAATTAAATGTTAAACAAAACGACTTTTCTGCAACAAGGGCTACATTTTACAGATGGAAATCTGAGGCCAAAAGGGAAGGGCCTCCTCTGCCCACAAAGCTTCCAGGCCCTCTCCCAGCTCCCCCTGTCCCCGCCAAGCTCCCTCTGAGCCCAGAATCTTTTGCTATTCCCTGGATTAAAGCACTGACCACACCTTGTTGCCATCATTTCCATGCTTTGCCCATCTCTGCACCCTCAGTACCCAGATCAAGGAATCCATCACTTTTATTCATCTTGTAACCAATATTTGTTGAGACATTCTGGTTAAGGGCCAAGAGTTCACTCATGGTCGAAGTCCCTCCTGGCCTTATAGACAGAGCTGCCATATACAGCCACAGAGGCTGTGCATTATAGAATTTCAGGAAGTGTCATTCACATAGACTATTACTTAACTGGTACCCCCTGGATTTGTGCAGTACACAACCTGTCTATACCTAGTGGCACTGTCCGTGTGTTCAATAGTCCAGGGGAGAAGATAAGTTAAATAAAGCAGCATATATTTCTTTTTATTGGAATCAGGGCAGTGGGGAAAAAAAAAAAAAAAAAACTAGGTGGATGACAGAAAACAAAAAGAGGGAACTGTTTTGAGCTTCATATAAGTCATTCTGAGAAAGACATTTTTGAACTAGAAATTATATTAGTTAGGAATTTTATTTAGTTGCTAGGAACAACTTAGTAGCTTTAACAAAACAATTTCCTTTTTCTCTTATTCCATGAGAAGCCAGAATAAACAGGACTGATTCGATAACTCCATCAGTTATCAGGAGTCCAGCTTCCTTCTGTCTTTCTGCTTCACATTCCTTAACATGTGTCTTTCATTCTCAAGGTTGCCTCATAGTCCAAAATGATTGCTAGAGTACCAGCCACCAAATCTACATCATAGACAACAGGACAGGGCAAGAACATTAAAAAATCAAGGGAAAAAAATTACCTCCACCTACTTAAGGAGCTGTGTCTTATAGAACATTCCATTTCTATCTCATTGGCCAAAAGTTGGTCATATGAACATACCATACTGCAAGAGAGGCCGGGAAATGTAGTCTCTAAGGTATTTCCCAGAGTTGTTACTAAAAAGGGGGAATTGTTATTGAGAGGCAATGAGCACCCCCTGCTATAGACTCAGGAATAACAGGAGTTAATTAAGTGAAAGTTTGTGGGGAGCAGGTTCCAGGTAGAAGGAACAGTAAGTACAAAGACCCTAAGAAGAGAAGGATGTTGGTGTGTTCTCAAAACTGAAAGGAGGCTGGGGTGGAGCACATTGAATGGGAGGAGATGAGGAACCAGGAGAAGGAGAAGGACCCAGCCCCCTTACACACATCTGCAAAGCCAGGTGCCCACCTCCCTCTCTGGGCAAAGCCTTGGAGTCAAACAGACCCACGCTCCTATTCTAACTTCATTTATTACTCACTGAGTACCCTTGAGTACATCATTTATCTTGTCTGAGCCTCTGTTTCCTTATCTGCAAAACATGAATTGCACAGAAACAATCTACAGATTTATTATGTGACTTAAATGAGAAAATGCATGTAAGGAAGCTAGCACAGTACTTAACACATATTTAGCATACATTACTACTTGTTAATTACATCCTTGACCAAAAAGACTCGTGTAACGGTGACAGTCAACAGTCAAGGTTTTATCTCCGGACTTCAACCAATGACCTGGCACATAGATACTGCTCAGAAAATGATAGCTGTTCCTCTTGTGACTATTGCCAAGGATAGGTAGATAGCTCATCAGAATTCCTTCCAGCCTCTTTCTTGACTGCTTCCCCCTATGCCAGCCAATCACAGATCAATCCAGTCTTCAGGTTATCCACCTAGCAAACCAGAAGTGAGGGTGCCAGGGTTGAAAGTTGCCACCCCAGGGAGCTAATAGACCCTGAGGTTCCTGAGTAGAGCCCAGTCTCTCCCCTTCTGCTCAAGCTTTGAGAGTGAACTGGCTCAGCCCTGCTGCATAAATGCTTACTGCATTGAACTTTAATAAAACCTTTGTTTAGACTCCAGGAACCATCGCCATTTATATCCCCATCGATTTTCTAAGCCTATTTTTATTATTCCTCTTCCCGGTGAGGGTTGTATATATTTGGGGACTGTGTTCCTTTCATAAATAAGTAAATATGTTGGTAAATACTAAGAGTTAACATTCATTAAGTGACTGGTGGAGGGCCAGGGATGATGCTGGAGGACTCTGCCTACAATATTTCATTCCATCATAAGACCCCAATAAGGCTGGCACTCTAATGATCTCCATTTGACAGAAGAGGAGACCAACATGCAAAGAGATGATGAGCAGAGTAGATGCTATGGAAACACTCTGGTAGTTCTGAAAGAAACATTAAACTTGTAGTTGCCGTATGTCCCAGCAATTTCAGTCCTAAGTATCTACACAAAAGAAATGAAGACATACAGCTACACAAAAATGTGCCCGTGAATGTTCACGGAAGCACAGTCACAACAGTCAAAAAGTAGGAAAAGTCCAAATATCCATCACCAGGCAAATGGGTAAACAAAATGTTATATATCCGCACAATGGGATATCATTCAGCCATAAAAATGAATGAGATACTGATGCAGGTTGCAACATGGATGAGCCTTGAAAACATGATGCTCAGTGAAAAAAGGCCACACATTGTATGAGTTCATTGATATGAAACGTAGAACAGGAAAACCCATCGGGACAGAAAGCAGTCAGTGGTTGCCAAGGGCTGGGGGATAGAAAGGAATGGGGAGATGGGATTCCTGTAGGGGTGATAAAAATGTTCTGGAATAGATAGTGGAGGAGGAAATGGCAACCCACTCCAGTATACTTGCCTGAAAAATCCCATGGATAGAAGAGCCTGGCAGCCTGGCCGCCTGCAGTCCAAACGGTCACAAAGAGTCGAACACGGTGAGCAGCATAGCATAGATAGTGATCGAGGCTGTACGATTCTATGAATATACTAAAATCCACTGAATTGTGTACTTTAATATGGTGATTGTATGCTAAATGAATTATATCTCAATTTTTTAAGAGAGAGGCAGAGCAAGGATTTAACCTCAGGCTCTCTGATCCAAAGTCTTAATTACCACATTCAAAGCAACTCATGTGGTTACAAACTCAAACTCCACTTCACGTCCCAAATGCCTTGCTTCCCTCAGTCTCCATTAGTCAAGCTTCTGGACCTGATGCCAGGCAGGGCAAGGAAACGCTAACAGCCGACAGTTTGCACATGCCAACAGGCCTCCATTTCTGCTGACCACCCACCCCTGGGGCTGACTCTTCCCAAGCCTGGGAGCCAGAGAAGCATAACAGACACGCCGCATTAAACAATGCTTTATGGCATTCTCAGCAGTCGGCGAGTTAATCACAACTGCCTGAGTAAGGCCCACTCACCCTTCAATACCACCGAGCCAGTTCCAGAAGAAAGAGGCAAGATGGCTGGCGCTCAAGCATTTTAACTTCGCTGATACAAAATCATTTGTTCTCCTGCAAGTCTCCCCCATTTCCATCCCACCCCTGCACAAAGAAGACTCCAAGGAGATGAGAAGGCTTAGCACAAAGGACATATACACTAAAGCTGCAGAAATCTGAGGTCATATCCTGGCTCTGCCACTTATGACAAGTGGCCTCAAGGGGACACTTCATTTCTCTGAGCCACAGTTTACCCACTTGTCAAGTGGAGCTAATAACTTCCACCTCTTGCACGGCCATCCTGGGAACTAGGAGATGCTGAATTTGAATGTTGTGGTTTGCACTGGGGCTCAGCACATGGCAGCTGTCATTGTTAACTGCCTTAGATGAGTTGGGTCATTTCCACAGCATTTCCCCAGTGGTGACCATGGAACCTGAGAAATGTCTTAAAATTTCAGCACATTGTAGGAGACTGGATACATGTATGTGTACGGCTGAGTCCCTTTGCTGTCCACCTGAAACTTTCACAAAATTGCTTATCAGTTATACTCCAATATAAAATAAAGTTAAAAAAAAAAGACTAATGCAAAAAAAAAATTCAGTGCACCTGGACAATTGTTAGCGCAAGGACCCAACCCCAGCGTTTTGTGTTCAACAGGGAGACTGACGATGCTGCATTTCTGATAACCAATTCAGGGTTTAAGACTTTCAAAAACATGATTTTCAGTCCTAGCTACACACTGGAATCACCTAGAAAAGGTTAGGCTTTTTGTTTTGTTTTTCCTTTTTTTATAATGCTAGATCCTACCCCTAGAGATTCTAATTTCTTGGGGTCTTCTTGTGGCCAGAACATTAAGATTATTTTTCAAGCTCCCAGTTAACTGCAATGTACAGCCAGGGTTGAGAATCCCAGGTATGAGCCAGTGCTTTTCAACGTGGTCCAGAGACCCACAGCATCAGCATCACTAGGAACTCATTAAAAATGCAAATTGTTGGTCTGTCCTTCCCCAACCTATGAGTCAGAAACTCTGGGGTTGGGACCAGCACACGGTGGTGGTTCAATAAGCCCTTTGCCAGATTCTGAAGCAGATTCAAGTGTAAGACCCTCCACTATGAGGCATGGTCTCCCCTAACATGCATGATGATAAGAATCACTGCGGGGAAGAGGGGGGCGGTGCTTATCATTCCTAGACACCTCCCCACCCAGATTCTGATTCTCGAAGGCTGGACTGGGGCCTGGGAGTGTGCATTTTTACCAAGTACCCTTTACTCTCCTGCTCAAACTACCAGTAACTCCCATTTAATTTTGAATTAAATCCAAAATCCTCTCCTCAGCCCACTCCTTTCTGAGCCTCAGGCAAGTCAGGGAAACACTGGTTAAAAGGGATGTCATATAGGGACCAAAATCCCACCCCTTACCTCCACCACCAGGCTCTCACCTCCTGGTTTTTACTATTCCGTTCCAGATGCTGTTTGAGGAACCACAGAACATGGCATGCAGTTTCCCTGAAGAGCTTCTCTAACTAATTACATTCAAACTAACATTACCTCTGTCACCTGTTTATTTAGACAATAACCTAAATCAGAGAATATTGAAATATATATACATACCACAAATATCTATTTACATACAACTCATGCATATACACACTACACATGCATATGTATACAACATATACATTCATACCATACATGCATATCATTGTTGTTGTTCAGACACTGAGTTATGTCTGATTTTTTGTGACCCTATGGACTGCAGCATCCCAGGCTCCTCTGTCTTCCACTGTCTCCCAGAGTGTGCTCAAAATCATGTCCTCTGAGTCAGTGATGCTATCTAACCATCTCATCCTCTGCCACTTCCTTCTNTATCCAACTCATGCTGCATAATATTATTTTTTAAATGGGAACTGATTCCTTATGGAATTGGTAGAATCAGAAAATCAGAGATATGTATAATCAGAAAGTCCAATTAGATCATCTTTTTATATTTCCTTTCTTTGGTATCCCTGGCAAAGTCTCTGCAGTATGTTTTACATTTTGAAGACATTGAATTTCCAAGATTCTGAGGCAGGCTGGCCCCCTTCTTAGATTTAACAACTGTGACTGTTGTAATGTTCTTTATAACATTAAACCTTTCCCATGATGTGACTTCAAATAACCCATTTAGTCAGTAAGTGAGTCACTCACTGACTAAATGGGTTTGAAATGTTTTTTGTGTGACTACCATGTACCAAGTGCTATGAGAAACAGAAAACACTGCATCCCTCACAATTTTGTTGGGCACCAAAAGTTAGGAAATAATTATATGTGGAACCATAAAGTCAGAGAAACATGAAGAATAAGTATTTATATTTTAAGCACATGTGTTATAAAAACTAGAGGTGTCACATGACAGTCATGCACAATTTATAATTTGTCCTGAGTCACAGAAGTTGAAGATAAAATAATTTTCTCTCCTTTGTCTTATCCACTCTATGTCTTCCTCCTCCCCATTTCTACCACCACCACTATTTAGCTCTCACTAAGCCAGACTAGATTTGGAATGACAGACTATATGTTGTAGTATTTAAGAAGGTTCTCCAGAGTCAGTTTGTGTTCAGATCATAACCCTCTCACCATATGACCGTGTTCAAATCCCTCAAACTCTTTATCCTTCACCATAAAATAGAATGATAATAAAATTCACTTTATTATGATGATGGGAAAATTATATACATCTGTAAAAGTAAAGTCCTGAGAATTCTTGGCATGTGAAAAATACTCAGTAAGCATAGTAATTACTATTATTAGTGAATGAGAACCTAGAGAGACTGCTTCTTTGTGATAATTTTTCTCTTTAGCCTTCAGGATCTTGTCACTCCATTTGCTACAGTGAACTATAAAAGCACTGCATATTACCAGAGGTTGATTTCAACAAATCTCATGTAAGATACATCTGAGACTCGTAAACTGTAGTCATAAAGACAGGTAGAAATGCTCGCTTACTTCAAAAATGGATACAAAAATACAGTTTAATGAAATTGCTCTTCACTTCTCTCCACCATTTTTATATAAGACAGGACTTTTAAAAATTGTCTTCATGTGTCTAGTTCCAAAGAATATTACACCTGGGCCTCAAGTAGCCTTAAATACCTAATAAACATTATGAAAACAGTGCATTCACACTCTAACATGTTTCTTATTTCATACTTCTCATGAAAGAAGTCTCAGATTACTATCCCAATAAAAGCAATAATAATCTCAAGATCTAGGAATCAATCTTTGTTTTCTAAACAATCAGTTATTTTATGGCAATATCTTATGGAACTTCCCCAATGGCTCAGAAGTAAGGAACTCACCTGCAATGCAGGAGACACATTGATTCCTGGGTTGGGATGAATGATAGTTAGCCTCAGCTACTGAAATGTAAAAATATCTTTATGGTGTGAAAAATCTCTCTCTCAAATTCTTACATTAGAAGTTTCTTTTGCATCTGACCCTCACAAAATTTGACCCAGGAAAATATGCATTATCATATCGTATTATAGATGACACAGGTAGGTGATCTGCACAGACTCCCAGGACAAAATAGTAAAGGAACAAGAACTCTTCTTGCCACAGTGTATCTGGCACATGGTAAGAGCATAATAAATTGTTACTGATTAAATAGGCAGATGAAGATCTAACTTCATAAATTAACGTACATGCTCTTCATCCTACATACAAGGGCCAAAGCATATAGAACAGAGAAATAAAACTGTTTGTTAAATGACCTTTTAGGATTCAGAGATAATTTCTTGGTGAAATAAAGGTAGGGGAAGGGGAAAGCCTTTGGATTCCCAGTCCTTCATGATTTTTCGAAAGACAACTGCCATTGGTACACAAAGATCTCTCTGAGGATATCACATCATGTAAATAAATGAAGACAGACATGAATATTACCTTGTGAATTTTTAAAGGAGATATGAAATGAGGACACTGTTGTCTTTGCCATATGTATCTAGGCATCCCCACAAAAATGCATTTTTCTTGAGAAAACTACTCATATACAGATGTGGAAAAAAATGGCTTCTAAATATCCCACCATCCTACAAACATATATATAAATAATAATTTCTTACAAGTTTTACATATGCTACAGCATAAGCACTAGTATTTTAATGTCCAAAATAATACATACTATACAGGGTGAAATGAAAAATAGTTCATTATTTTCTCTATAAAACTTATCCTCTGGAGATTTCCTTTATTTATATTTTAACAAATATTTGTTTATTTAGAAACCAGTGATACTGCAAATATATATATATATGTATGTATATTGGCCCAGCTGTATAGCACAAAGAACACTGATTAATATTCTGTAATAACATAAGTGGAAAAAAATTGATAATAGATATATGTATATGTATAACTGAATCACTTTGCTGTACACCCAAAACTAACACAACATTGTTAATCAACTATGCTCCAATATATAATAGAAACTAAAATACATCAGCCCTCAAAGAAATTACATTGCAGTGTTGTGCAGTCACTCAGTCATGTCCAACTCTTTGCAACCCCATAGATTGGTAGCACTCCAGGCTTCCCTTTCCTTACCTATCTCCCGTAGTTTCCTCGAATTCATGTTCATTGAGTCGGTATTGGTGTCTATCCATCTCATCCTCTGACTGCTATTCTCCTTTGGACTTTGATCTTTCCTAGCATCAAGTCTCTTCCAATGAGTTGGCCCTTCAAATTAAATGGCCAAAGTATTGGAGCTTCAGCATCAATCCTTCCAGTGAATATGGAGGATTGATTTCCTTTAGGATTGACTGGTTTGGTTTCCTTGCAGTCTAAGAGACTCTCAAGAGAGAGCCTTTTCCTGCACCACAGTTCAAAAGCATCAATTCTTTGGCATTCAGCCTTCTTTATGGTCTAACTCTCTCATCTGAATGTGACTACTGGAAAAAACCAGAGCTTTGACTATACGGACCTTTGTCGGCAAAGTGATATCTCTGCTTTTTACTATCATCTGTAGGTTTATCATAGCTTTCCTTCCAAGAGCAAGGGTCTTTAAATTTCATAGCTGCTATCATCATCCACAGTGAATTTTAAACCCAAGGAAATAAAATGTCATTGCTTCTACTGTTTCCCTTTCTATTTGTCATGAAGTGATGGGACTGGGATGCCATGATCTTAGTTTATTGAATGTTGAGTTGTAAGCCAGCTTTTTCACTCTCCTCTTTCACGCTCATCAAGAGGCTCTTTAGTTCCTTTTCACTTTCTGCCATTAGAGGGGTATTATCTGCATATCTGAGGTTGTTGATATACCTAGGGATCAACCTCCCAGAGTACTGAAAACAAAAACAAAAATAAACAATTGGGGCCTAATTAAGATTAAAAGCTTTTGCACAGCAAAGGAAACCATAAACAAAAAGAAAAAACAACCTACAGAATGGGAGGAAATATTTGCAGATGATGCAACTGACAAGGGCTTAATTTCCAAAGTATACAAAAAGGTAATACAACTCAATAACAAAAAACAAACAACCCAATCACAAAAATGGACAGAAGATCTAAATAGACATTTCCCCAAAGAAGACATACGGATTGCCAAAAATCACATGAAAAGATGCTCAACATCACTGATTATTAGAGAAATGCAAATCAAAACTGCAATGAGGTATCACTTCACACCAATTAGGACAGCGATCATCATAAAGTCTATAAACAATGAATTCTGAAGAGGTTGTGCCCCTCTGCACAGCTGGTGGGAATGTAAACTGGTACTCCACGGTAGAGAACAGTACGGAGATTCCTTAAAACACTAAAAATCAGGACTGGGGAACCTTCAAGATGGTGGAGGAACAGGAAGGGGAGACCACCTCCTCCCCCACAAATGTATCAAAATATCACCTGCACGTGGAACAATTTCCACAGAACATCTTCTGAACACTGGCAGAGGATCCCAGAATTCCAGGAAGGCAAACCAAACTCCCCAAACTGAGGTAGGGCAAAAGATAAAGACAAAAAAGGGAGACAAAGGAGTTTGGGACTGGGACCTGTGCCTGGAGAGGGAGTGGTGAAGCAGGAAGTCTTCTCACATTAGGAAACTCCCTCACAGGCAGGGCCAGGGGGAACTTCAGAGTCTCAGAGGGGAGTGCAGCGAGACACGTGCTCCAAAGGCAAAACAGCGAAAATTCACCACAGAGATCACACTGAATGGCATTTCCCAGCCATGAAGCAGCTCACATGCTCACGTCCGTCCACAGCAAGCTGGGGCTGGGTATGAAGCCTCAGGCCTTTGGGGGTCAGTCCTCAGGGAAAGGACCAAGGTTGACAGCCATGAAGATGCTCTGAGGTGGCTAATGTGATGCTGCAGAGACAGGCCAGCAAAAACCCTGGGACTACGAGAGAAGCAAAAGATCATTCGTGAAGGAAGACTCCAGCACCGTGCTCTAACCCCACTCTCTCACAGAACAAAGAATCATGCTCAGGCGAATGCTAAGAGGGAGAGAGTCGACTGTGGTCTGAAGAGAAGAGAAGCAGAGACAGAGAAGCAGGTGCAAGTACCAGAGGCAGAAGGTAGGGGGCCACTCCGGGCCCGACTCCAGAGGTTGCAGCTACCACCAAGCTGCGAACCTCCGTAGGTTGCCACCCGTGTCTTCCGGGAGCCTGAGTGGCTTGGCTCTGCCAAGGGTCCCACAACCCAGGACCAACTCCCTGGGGAAATGTGCGGCCTGTCTCAGTTGGTGATAACCTCCCCCAGGGACCGGGCACAGTGGGCACTCCCCACACTCCCTAGCAGCGTCCGCTGAGCGCAACAGAGCAAGTGAGCCCTAATAAGTGGCTTTTTTCACCCCCTCGTGTCTGGGTAGAGAACAGACACTGGGAAGAGACTTAAAAGCGGAATGCCAGGGGCTATGTACTCTAAGGAAAGAAGAGGAAACTACCCCAGAAGTGACAGGTGCAATGGCTTACAATCCCACAATTAGCCTGAGACTATGCACTTTAGGGGTAATTATAGACTTTGAGAGCAAGTACAGTCTGGAGCAAGGGAAGATCTGGGTCTGAGCTGACCCCACATTGCCGCAACAGATCCAGAGGCCTTTCTAGATATACTGGTGGACTTTCTGTCAATCAATTGGAGCAGAAAAATGGAAGAATTACGGACATTCCTCTCACTACCACTCTTTATATAGTCTCTCTCTTTTCCCCCTTTTTTACCTCATATTGTATATCATGGTTATTTATTATTCCTTTAATTTTTTATGTTTTATAACTTACTTTTTCCTTTTCTAAAAAAATCCTATTTTAAACGAATTCCTTGTTTTTTATTTTTGCTTTTGATTTTATATTTTTGAGGGTCTAATTTCTCCCCCATGTTTTTTATTTTGTTTTTTGATCCTTTGTTTTTAATTTTGTATTTTTGAGAGTCTAATTTTTAGTATTGGTTTTCACTTAGGGGCTTGATTATTGGTTTGATTGCTCTCTCCTCTTTTGACCCCTCTTCTTGACCTTTTTATTCCGTTTTCTCCTTCTTCCTTCTTTGCCCCATATAAGTGTGTGAGTCTCTTGGGTGATCTTGGCTGTTGGCAGCTGTTTCACCATTAGTCCAGGGGTTTTGTTTTCTGTGCTGTGTGGCCTCTAAAGTCTCGATGCTACTGTAAGAGGTCAGGCCTGAACCCCAGATGCAGGAGACTCAACTCCAGGACTTTGTACCACCAGAGAACTCCCAACCCCACAGAACACTAGCATGAGAGAGCCCTCCAAAAAGCCTCCATTTCAACACTAAGACCAAGCCCCACCTAAACGCCAGTAAGCTTCAGTGCCGGATACCCCCACCAATCCCTCAGCAAAACAAGAGCACAACTTTGCACATTAGCATACAGGCTGGCCAAAGCCATACCAAACCCATAGATACCCCAAAACACACCACTGGACACGGCACTGCCTTCGAGAAAGGCCAGACTCAAGCATCCAGCAGAATACAAGCGCGAGTCCTTCCCACCCCCACAGCCAGGAGACTTTCACAAGCCACTGGCCCAACCACACCTACACGGGGCAGACTCCACAATTAAGAGGAACTACGTACGACCTTCCAGCCTGCAGAAAGGACCCCAATCACAGTAAATTAAACAAAATATGAAGGAGCATGGTAAGAATAAAAAAAAAAACAGAAGACCAAACAAATGAAGAGAAATAGGCAGTCTAACTGAAAAAGAATTCAGAGTAATGATAATAAAGATGATCCAAAAATCTTGAAAATGAAATGGACACAAGACAAACGGACCAGAGGCATGGATAGAGAAGATATGAGAAATGTTTAACCAGGACCTAGAAGAATTCAAGAATAAACAATCAACAATGAACAGTGCAATAACTGAGATTAAAAATACACTGGAGGGAACCAATGGTAGAGAAACTGAAGCAGAAGAGGGAAAAGTGAGCTGGGAGACAGAATGGTGGAAATGGCTGAAGCAGAACACAACAAAGAAAAAGAATAAAAAGCCGTGAGGACAATCTCAGAGACCTCTGGGACAATATTAAGTGCCCCAGTGTTCAACTCATAGGGGTCCCAGAAGAAGAGACAAAAGAAAAGGGCAGGAGAAAATATTTGAGGTGATTATAGGTGAAAACATCCCTAAAACGGGAAAGAAAATAGCCACCCAAGTCCAGGAAGCCCAGAGAGTCCCATACAAGGATAAATTCAAGGAAACACTTGCCAAGATATGTATTAATCAAGCTAACAAAAATTAAACACAAAGAGCAAATATCACAAGTAACAAGGGAAAAACAACAAATAACATACAAAATGGTCCCCATAAGGCTAACAGCTGATCTTTCAACAGAAACTCTACAGGCCAGAAGAGAATGGCAAGGTATACTTCAAGTGATAAAAGGGAAAATCTCAACCAAGATTACTCTCCCCAGCAAGGATCTCATTCCAATTTAAAGGATAAATCAAAAGCTTTACAGAGAAGCAAAAATTAAGAGAATTCAGCACCACCAAACTAGCTCTTCAACAAATGCTAAAGGAACTTCTCTATACAGGAAACATAAAAAGAAAAGGTCTACAAAAACAAGCCTGAAACAGTAAAGTAAATGATAACAAGATCATAAATATCAGTAGTTACCTGAAATGTAAACAGCCCAAATGCTCCAACCAAAAGACATAGATTGGCCAAATGGATGCAAAAACAAGACCCATCTCAGATCAAGGGATACATACAGACTAAAAGTGAGGGGCTGGAAAAAGACATTCCATGCAAACAAAAATCAAAAGAAAGCAGGAGTACCAATATTCATATCAGATAAAATAGACTTTAAAATAAAGATCGTTAAAAGAGACAAAGAAGGATACCACACAATGATCAAGAAATCAATCCAAGAAGAAGATATAACCATTATAAATATATATGCACCCAACATAGGAGCATGTCAATGCATAAGGCAAAGGCTAACGACTGTTAAAGAGGAAATCGATGGTAACGCAGCCATAGTGGGGAACTTTAATATCCCCTCACATCAATGGGCAGATCATTTAAACAGAAGATTAATAAGGAAACACAAGCTTTAAACAATACATTGGACCAGTTAGACCTAATTGATATCTACAGGGCATTTTATCCAAAAACATTAGATTTCACTTTTTTCTCAAGTGCACATGAAGCATTCTTCAGGGAAGACCACATCTTGGGCCATAAATTCAGTTCAGTTCAGTCGCTCAGTCATGTCCGACTCTTTGCAACCCATGAACCGCAGCACGCCAGGCCTCCCTGTCCATCAACTCCCGGAGTCCAACCAAATCCATGTCCATTGAGTCGGTGCCATCCAAACATCTCATCCTCTGTCATCCTCTTTTCCTCCCGCCTTCAATCTTTCCCAGCATCAGGGTCTTTTCAAATGAGTCAGTCCCTCGCATCAGGTGGCCAAAGTATTGGAGTTTCAGCTTCAGCATCAGTCCTTCCAGTGAACACCCAGGACTGCTCTCCTTTAAGTGGACAGGTTGGATCTCCTTGCAGCCCAAGGGACTCTCAAGAGTCTTCTCCAACACCACAGTTCAAAAGCATCAATTCTTCGGTGCTCAGCTTTCTTTATAGTCCAACTCTCACATCATACATGACTACTGGAAAAACCATAGCCTTGACTAGATGGACCTTTGTTGACAAATTAAAAATAAAATAAAATTTGAAAAATAAAAATCAGAACTTCCCTGGTGGTCCAGTAGTTAAGAATCTGCCTTCCATTGCAGGAGACATGGGTTCCATCCCTGGTCAGGAAACTAAGGTCCCACATGCTGTGGTACAACTAAGCCCATGACCCACAACCGCAGAGCCCACGAGCTCTACAGCCCACTCGCTGCAACTAGAGAGAAGCCTGTGCCACAAAGAAGAGCCTACATGCCACAACTAAAACCCAATGCATCCAAATAAATGATTTTTTAATTATTAAAAAAACCTAAAAATTGAGTTGCCATTATGATCCAACAACCCCACTCCTGGGCATATATCCAGAGAAAACCATAATTCCAAAAGATACATGCACCCCAATGTTCATTGCAGCACTGTTTACAATAACCAAGACATGGAAACAACCTAAATGTCCATTGACAGAGGAATGGGTTAAAAAGATATGATACATAAATACAGTGGAATACTACTCAGCCATGAAAAATGAAATAATGCCTTTTGCAATAACATGGATGGACTTAGAGTTTATCATACTAGGTTAAGCAAGCCAGACAGAGAAAAACAAATATCATATCATATCACTTATATGTGGAATTTTTAAAAAAAATGATACAAATGTATCTATTTACAAAACAGAAAGCAATTATGATTACAGATATAGAAAGCAAATTATGATTACAGAAGGGGAAAAGGTGGGAAAAGTATAAATTAGGAGTTGGGGTTAACATATACACTCTAATACATATAAAATAGATAGTCAATAAGAACTTACTATAAAGTACAAGGAAGTTTCCTCAATATTCTGTAATAACCTAATTGGAGAAGAACCTGAAAAAGAATAGATATATGTATATGTATAACTGAATCACTTTGCTATACACCTGAAACTAATACAACATTGTAAATCAACTATATTTCAACATATAATAAAAATTTAAATAAATAATAAAATAAAAATATATACATACAACATATATACATTTATATACCACACATTCATATACAGGTGCATACCACATACATTTATGCATACCATATATACATATACATACTGCATACATATATATACCACATATACATACCACAGATGCATATACAATACATGTGTACACATGCCATATATACAGATACATGGCACACATATGTGTATATACCGTGTACACCTACACATTTACCCACTCATAACACTTCCTGAACNAATGTCTCAGGTCTGTTCCTTTGTTCCAACTATGAATTCAAGGTGACCAGTGTTAATTATATTCAATGATACATAGAAAATAAAATGCAAAGCCCAAAAAAAGATTTTGGGGACTCCTGGCAGCAAACAGCTGCTGCTTCTCCCTTTCTTAAGAGAAGATTGGTTCTCTATGATTGAGAGAACTAAAAGTGAAAGTGAAGTTGCTCAGTCGTGTCCGACTCTTTGCAACCCCATGGACAGTAGCTGACCAGGCTTCTCTGTCCATGGGATTTTCCCAGGCAAGAGTACTGAAGTGGGCTGACGTTTCCTTCTCCAGGGGGTCTTCCCAACCCAGGGATCGAACCCGGGTCTCCTGCATTGCAGACAGACGCTTTACCCTCTGAGCCATTTAGTTTGAGAGAACTAAAAGTTGAACTAAATCTACATTCATTGCTACAGATTTTACAAAAGGATAAAAGCAACTACAGACTGGTAAGTTTGCTGATGGAGAGGACTGAGCAGCTTGTTGAAGGCACATCATAAGCAGCTTTTAGTTTGTGTAAGGCCTGCCCTCAACCCTCAAAGCATAAGGTCTGCCCACCTTGTGGGCACCTGGACAATTCAGTGCCAAGCTAGTGAGAGTAAAACAAAACAATGCCTGTCTCTTCTGCCAACAGCCCAGACTATTTTTCAGAAATTTCTGTTGCAAGGAAACCATTATTGCAAACATCAGGAAAAAAGGCCATCCTAATGGAGGACTTAGGCTAAATAGAGGTTTATACCTAATCCCAAGACTAGGGGCAGGAAGGGCAAGTGGGAAGCAACTGTGTGTACTGAAACAAGCTTCTTATGAATAACAGAAACATTTTAGCCAGACTTAAAATGTTTGACATTTAAGTGAAAGCATGCTGGACAGTGTAGCTCAAGATGCCCCATTAAGCCGGACATGAAACAGACCCGGGACTTGGGACAGTTCACTATAGGTTCTCTCTGCCTCACTGCTAAGAGAATGACCATTTCTCAGACTGAAAGAAATGACAACTCAAGCTTGGGGCATTAAGATTTTTTTCCAGAACACAACTCTCTTGCATGCCTGGTTCTATCAATGAGATATGAACTGTGGCGCTCTAAAGTATAAGACATTTTAAACAGCCTACTTACTAATTACCAAAAAAAAAAAANATTAAAAATAAAATAAAATTTGAAAAATAAAAATCAGAACTTCCCTGGTGGTCCAGTAGTTAAGAATCTGCCTTCCATTGCAGGAGACATGGGTTCCATCCCTGGTCAGGAAACTAAGGTCCCACATGCTGTGGTACAACTAAGCCCATGACCCACAACCGCAGAGCCCACGAGCTCTACAGCCCACTCGCTGCAACTAGAGAGAAGCCTGTGCCACAAAGAAGAGCCTACATGCCACAACTAAAACCCAATGCATCCAAATAAATGATTTTTTAATTATTAAAAAAACCTAAAAATTGAGTTGCCATTATGATCCAACAACCCCACTCCTGGGCATATATCCAGAGAAAACCATAATTCCAAAAGATACATGCACCCCAATGTTCATTGCAGCACTGTTTACAATAACCAAGACATGGAAACAACCTAAATGTCCATTGACAGAGGAATGGGTTAAAAAGATATGATACATAAATACAGTGGAATACTACTCAGCCATGAAAAATGAAATAATGCCTTTTGCAATAACATGGATGGACTTAGAGTTTATCATACTAGGTTAAGCAAGCCAGACAGAGAAAAACAAATATCATATCATATCACTTATATGTGGAATTTTTAAAAAAAATGATACAAATGTATCTATTTACAAAACAGAAAGCAATTATGATTACAGATATAGAAAGCAAATTATGATTACAGAAGGGGAAAAGGTGGGAAAAGTATAAATTAGGAGTTGGGGTTAACATATACACTCTAATACATATAAAATAGATAGTCAATAAGAACTTACTATAAAGTACAAGGAAGTTTCCTCAATATTCTGTAATAACCTAATTGGAGAAGAACCTGAAAAAGAATAGATATATGTATATGTATAACTGAATCACTTTGCTATACACCTGAAACTAATACAACATTGTAAATCAACTATATTTCAACATATAATAAAAATTTAAATAAATAATAAAATAAAAATATATACATACAACATATATACATTTATATACCACACATTCATATACAGGTGCATACCACATACATTTATGCATACCATATATACATATACATACTGCATACATATATATACCACATATACATACCACAGATGCATATACAATACATGTGTACACATGCCATATATACAGATACATGGCACACATATGTGTATATACCGTGTACACCTACACATTTACCCACTCATAACACTTCCTGAACACCTCCTGCCCTGCACACATGCACACCTCTCTTCCCCGCTGTTGCTCCTACTCAGTTGTTAGGAGCTTTGTTCTTTCCAAGCCACCCTGGACCCCAAGAAATTTGCTGAGACTCTGCAGCCCATAGTCCATGGAGGATAGACACCAGTCGTCTCCTCCCAACAGCCATCACTTCTTCCTTGCCAACAGCTCTCCCGTCTTGTGCAGGATGGAATGGCCAAACTCTCAGGGAAGGTGGCTCAACTCCAGGAGAAACTTCCAAGCTAAAGGGCTACAGTCTTTCAGACTCAATAGTTCCTTGATTATAATAAAAGAGTTTGTTGTCCCTATATTACTCCCCTGAAGGGAAATTCAAGGATACCCACACACATAATTTTTTCATTAAATCAGGACAATAAGCTAGTTGCAATACAAAGAAAAAAATTAAAGAATATCTATAATAAAAAATAATAGGCATTTTGATATATTGATACCCAGACACCACCACTTGGAAGTCATCAGAATGAAGCAACCTTGTGCTTACAGCAAGACTCAAAATCACCATAGAGGGAATGACCACAAACACCACAAGCATGGACAGGCATGGGCCTGTGGGGAGTCCCCCAAACACCACTGAGCCAGTTGCCACCAGTAATGTGCACTCCTGAAGAAGACAGGGAGCAATTCCTGTTAACATTCTCAATAAAACAAAGTCCAGGCTATTGGTCAACATTAAAACCCTCAAAGCACGTCGTGTTTACATGCAAAGTAGGGTTAGGTTCCAGTTTCAGATGGTTATAATGAATGTCTAGTAGGAACATTCTACACTGGGGGGGCTGTCCCAGCATTGCAGGACACGTGACATCTCTGGCCCCCATGCTCTAAATGCCCTTGACACCCTCAGGTCACTGGGACAGCATCAGTGTTTCCAAACATTTTTCAAAAACACTCTGTGGGATCATTACTAATCCTGCAGGTTCCAACAAGAAAATACCTTGATCTCTTGATCTCTTCCTCCTACCCTTTGTGTTTTGAATACTACTGTGTGAGGATGTGATGCTTAGTGCTTTGGCAGCCATCTTGGGGCCATGAGGTAAAGACTGAGCCGTGATAGAGATAACACTCTAGTGCCTAACAGTCAATGAGTCACTTCCCCATTCCTTTAACTGCCTACTTCCAGACTTCGCATGATACAAATCAATCAAATGCCTTTATTGTTTAAGCTCTATTATTTGAATCTTCTCTTTCTTGCAATGGAACACACCTTTACTGTTAGAGGTAGACCCCTACTGGCCAACATGAGTCAAAAAGACAAATAAAAGATCCAGGCCATAAAATGATATGATGCCTCAGATTTTAAATACTCCCAGCAAAAAACAAGCAAAATGTCTTTCAGTTATAAGATGAATAAGTTTTGAGGCTGTAATATATAGCATTGTGACTATATAATCCTGTACTGTACATTTGAAAGTTGCTAAATTGCTAAGAAAGTAGATTGTTAAGGTTCTCCTCCCCCACAAAAAAAAAAAACCTGTAACTATGTGAAGTGATAAATGTGTCAACTAAACTTATTGTGGCAATAACTTTTCAATATTAACATAGATCATTACATTACACTTGACACTTATACAATGTCATATGTCAATAATATAACAATAAGGTTGAGGGGGAAATTGTGCTATGGGAGGAATAGGGTGGAGTCAACAAGATTTTCTTTTAAGATAAATCTCGAGAAATCCCTCTTGAGGAAAAAAAAATTGAATTTCGGCTGTGGGGATAGATGAAACAAGACAGCAAACGTTGAAAGCCATTGAAGCTGAGCAATGAATCTACTACACACAATATTTGTATACCATTGTAAAAATTATTGCAGGAGAAAGGTGAAAATAAGTAAAATTTTAAAAGTGTAATTGTTTTTTGAAAGTTGATTCACTTCTCCCTGGAGCTAGGCTACAATTCCTATTGGTTTTTTTTTGTTTGTTTTTTTTTTTTTTAGAAATATTGGAAACTATCCTGGAGGGTTGGAACCTGCATCACAAAGTAGGTTCCTGTAGATTTTATCATCCCAAGAGTATAGATGAGGGTAATGGAATATTAGAGAAGCTAAGAGACGTTACAGTCCCATGGCTAAGCCCAGTGATTTGACAGCTAAAACTTCAGGCTCTGCTATCTATCAAGTGTGTGACCTCAGGCAAGTTACTAACCTCTCTAAGCCTCAGTCACCACCTCTATAAATGAGTTTAATAACACTGCCCTCCTCTTAAATGACTGATGTTCAGTTGCTAAGTCATGTCTGACTCTTTCTGACCCCGGGGACTGCCATACACCAGTCCTTGTCCTTCACTATCTTCCCTAGTTTTCTCAAACTCATGTCCATTGAGTCGATGATGCCATCCAACCATCTCATCCTCTGTTGCCCCCTTCTCCTTCTGCCCTTAATCTTTCCCTGCATCAGGGTCTTTTCCAATGAGCTCGCTCTTCGCATCAGGTGGCCAAATTATTGGGACTTCAGCTTCAGTATCAGTCCTTCCAGTGAATAATCAGGGTTGATTTCCTTTAGGGTTGACTGGTTTGATCTCTCTGCTGTCCAAGGGACTCTCAAGAGTCTTCTCCAACACCATAGTTCAAAAGCATCTATTCTTTAATGCTCGCCTTCTTTATGGTCCAGCTCTCACATCCATACATGACTACTGGAAAAACCATAGCTTTGACTAGATGGACCTTTGTCACCTAAGTGACGTCTCTGCCTTTTAATACGTTGTCTGGGTTTGCCATAGCTTTTCTCCAAAGAAGCAAGCATCTTTTAATTTCATGGCTCCAGTCACCGTCCACAGTTATTTGAGTCTAAGGAAATTAAATCTGCCATTATTTCCATTTTTTCCCCATCCATTTGCCATGACGTGATGGGACTGGATTCCATGATCTTAGCTTTTTGAATGTTGAGTTTTAAGCCAGCTTTTTCCTCTCCGTTTTCACCTTCATCTGCAGGCTTTTTAGTAGTCCTTCTTCACTTTCTGCCAATAGTGTGGTGTCATCTGCATATCTGAGGTTGTTATTTCTTCTGGCAATCCTGATTCCAGCTTGTGATTCATCCAGCCCTGCATTTTGCATGACACACTCTGCATAGAAGTTAAGTAAGCAGGATGACAATATACAGACTTCATGTACTTCTTTCCCAATTTTGAACAAATCCATTGTTCCCTGTTCAGTTCTAACTTGTATCTTGACCTGCATACAGGTTTCTGAGAAGGCAGGTAAGGTGGTCTGGTATTCCTTTCTCTTTAAGAATTTTCTAGTTTGTTGTGATCCACATAGTGGCTCATAGCCATCCACCACGGCTTTATTGTAGTCAATGAACCAGATGTTTTTCTGGAATTCTCTTGCTTTTTCTATGATCCAACGAATGTTGGCAATCTGATCTCTGCCCTTTCTAAATCTAGCTTGTATATCTGAAAGCTCTTGATTCATGTATTGTTGAAGCCCAGCATGAAGGATTTTGAGCATTGCTAGCATATGAAATGAGTGCAATCGTACGGTAGTTTGAAAACTCTTTGGCATTTCCCTTCTTTGGGATTGGAAAGAAAAGTGATCTTTTCCAGTCCTGTGACCATTGCTGAGTTTTCCAGTTTGCTGGCATATGGATTGCAGCACTTTAACAACATGATTATACATGATTGTAAGAAACAAATAAAGTTGCATGTGTGCTTAACAAACAGTAGATACTGTGGCTATTTTATCTTTACTTTAAGTCTAAAACCTGGACTCTCAGCTTCCCCTTGCCACCCAGCAAAATGACTAGGTGTTCTCAAGCGTTTATCCTGACTATATTTCTGAGCATCCTCACCTCCATTCTGCTCTTAGCTGCCCTCCCCTCCCCAGCTGACCCCAGGATTAATACAGAGTGAACATTTATAATGTCAAAGACTGGGCTGGGCTCTTTACCTGGATTATCTCATTTAATCCATGATATTATTAGATCCATTTTACAGAGGAGGGAACTGAGGCTCAGAGAAGTTAAGGCTATACACCAGATGGGCTTTGAAACCAGGTGTACCTGATTCCCCAAAGTTGGAGTCCTTTTAAAATTTCTCCTACGTAGGTATTGAAAGCTCAGAATAAAGATCTCATCCCAAAGACTGTGGCCCACGTTTGGTCTCTGCACACAGGTATCACCCAATTTTTTATTCCCATTCTGCAAATAAGAAAGCTGAGTCCTCCGGTCTATCCCAGCAGCAGAGATGGATGTCCTTTCTGATGCTACATCCCATGAGCTCAGTGTGAAGCTCACATCTCTGGACTCTCCATCCAGTGCCCATTCCACTCCTCTCCCCACTCAGCCTTGAAACCCCCCAGCACTGAGCCAATACTGAGCCCCAGGCCTGGGGAAGCAAGCGGAGTGACACACTGTGGAACTGGTGTCAGAAGATGCAGCTCTGGCATCAATCAGCTGTGTGGTCTTGGGTCACTAACTTGCCCTCTCTAAGCCCCACACTCCTCATCTCACCCTGCATCTGTGGTCATCTCAACAGTCCCCTGGGAGAGTCCCACTCTCCTCTCATACCCTGACCCTCCATTCCCTCCATTCCTCACCCTCACTTTCAGAGGTGTAGACACAGGAGCCATAAGACACAAAGAAGCCTGCTCACTGGCGCCCAGAGTTGCTGTCCTTTCAAGGACAAAGAGAAACAGATCTACGTTAACCGCTTATTCTACCTCGCCCGAGCTGGGTGAGGAGCCATCTCTGCGGGAAGCTCTGCCACCCTGTGGCCACTGGGCTCCATTGCAAGCCACTTTCAGGGATTTGCAAGTCGTCCGCCAGACACTCAAGAGCTGCATTTCAAATGGTGGAGAGGAAGGCACCTTTGACCCTTAGGGGTGGCAAAATTCAACCTGGCCCAGAGGAGAGAGAAGGCAACATGGCCTGCTGGGAAGTGCAAAGGCTGTTTCCCTGGAATGCTCTTCACCATGGATAGACAGGCTTCTCACACCTTCAAGCCTCGGCTCGCAGTGTCTCTCAATGCCCTATTTAGAATAATTGGGTTCAGTGGCTAAGGAAAGCTGCTAAGGCTCTCTGAAGCTCAGTTTCTTCAACTGTAAAATAAGGACAAAACAATCCCTTATTTATTTGCATCACAGGATTGCAGTGAAGATCAAAGGAGTTCTTACTCCATGGATTCTATACAGCGAGTTGGCTAAAAATTCAGCATTCAGAAATTGAAGATCATGGCATACAGTCCCATCACTTCATGGCAAATAGATGGGGAAATAATGGAAACAGTGATAGGTTTTATTTTCTTGGGCTCCAAAATCACTGCAGATGGTGACTGCAGCCATGAAATTAAAAGACGCTTGCTCCTTTGGAAAAAAGTTATGACCAACCTAGACAGCATATGAAAAACCAGAGACATTACTTTGCCAACAAAGGCCCATCTAGTCAAAGCTATGGTTTTTCCAGTAGTCATATATGGATGTGAGAGTTGGACCATAAAGAAGGCTGAGTGCCGAAGAATTGATGCTTTTGAATTGTGGTGTTGGAGAAGACTCTTGAGAGTCCCCTGGACTGCAAGGAGATCAAAACAGTCAATCCTAAAAGGAAATCAACCCTGAATATTCATTGGAAGGACTGACGGGTTCCTTCACACATTTGTAGCGACTCAAGAATACCCCAATATACAGGTCTTCACGCGAGAGGAACACTGAGGGTCTCGTCAAAACACAAGAGGAAACACGTGTCCCCCAGCTCAGCTCAAGATCAGGCTTCCTTTCCTGGCCTCATCGGGGAAGGGTTCCCGACGGTCCCGTCGCATGTCAAGAGGAGGCGTTTGCCACAGGAATGTCCAGAGGAACTCCGGGGGTCGATCCACTTGATCCACGATACCCGCAGAATTCTCGGTCCATTCCAGAGGAAACTGATGGCCCTGCACCACCTCGACTGTCACCCCGATGATTGGCTCCCACCACGGTGGNTGTGTCACCTCGACGGGGAGCCTGACCCTGCAACTACAGATTGGGATGAAAGAGGAGGTGCAAGTCTCCACTCAAGACAAGACCTGACTCCACTGGGGAGCCTCCAGAGGGACCCCACGGTCCACGTCTGCAGAGGAGAGGAATCCTCAGGTGTCAGTGGAGGACTTAGGAGCCCGAACCGACTTCCAAGGAATCCCGAGGTTGCTGGCAACTCGCGTGGAGCCTGGCCTTTCCGAAGGGCCCAGTATCGTGTCCCTGGGGTCCCTGTCGTAATTCGAGCGCAACCTGTGGGAACTCGAGAAAAACCAGGAGGATCTCCCCTCCAGGTGAAATAAGGCCTTTTTCCTCTGCAACACCTCGCGGGAAGTCACCCCATCACTCATGAAACTCGACGGGTTCCTTCACACATTTGTAGCGACTCAAGAATACCCCAAAATACAGGTCTTCAAGCGAGAGGAACACTGAGGGTCTCGTCAAAACACAAGAGGAAACACGTGTCCCCCAGCTCAGCTCGAGATCAGGTTTCCTTTCCTGGCCTCATCGGGGAAGGGTTCCTGACGGTCCCGTCGCATGTCAAGAGGAGGCGTTTGCCACAGGAATGTCCAGAGGAACTCCGGGGGTCGATCCACTTGATCCACGATACCCGCAGAATTCTCGGTCCATTCCAGAGGAAACTGGTGGCCCTGCACCGCCTCGACTGTCACCCCAATGATTGGCTCTCACCACGGTGGCACGTGTTTCAACCCTATGGGAAAGCCACGAGGGGAAGCCCCAGACTCCTGTGTCACCTCAATGGGAAGCCTGACCATGTGGCTACAGCTCAGTACGAAATCGAACGTGCACGGCTCCACTGGAGATGAGACCTGACTCCACTGGGGAGCCTCCAGAGAAACCCCACGGTCCAAGTAAGCATTGGAGGGAATCCTCAGGCTCCAGACGAGGACTTAGGAGCAGGCCCCGACTGCCAAGAAATTCCCAGAGGTCCCTGGCAACTTGCATGGAGCCTGGCCTTTCCGGAGGGCACAGGGGCGGGTCCCTGGGGTCCCTGTCGTATGCTGAGAGAAAACGGCCCCAACTCGAGAAAAACCAGGAGGATCTCCCCTCCAGGCGAACTGAGGCCCTTGTCCTCTGTGGCACCTCATGGGAAGTCACCCCATCCCTCATGAACTTCGACGGGTTCCTTCACACCCTTGCAGTGACTCACGAATTACCAGACATACACTTCTCCACTCAAGAGGAATATCGAGAGTCCCCTCACAACTCAAGAGGAACCCCATGTTCCCCTGCTTCACACGGAATCAAGCTTCCTTTCCCTGCTTCTTCAGGGATGGATTCCCGACCATCCCATCGCATCTCAAAAGGAGCTGCTCTCCACAGAAGTGTCCAGAGGAACTCTGGGGGTTGTGCCACCCGCTCAACGAGACCCCCAGATGTCACTGTCCACTCCATCATACCTGGTGGTCCTGCGCCGCATTGACTGTAACCCCGAGGATTGGCTCCTGCCACATTGGCACGTGTTTCAACTCTGTTGGAAAGCCTCGAGGGGAAGCCCCAGACACCTGTGTCATCTCGACGGGAAGCCTGACNAGAAATTACTGCCACAGAACAGAATCTAGAAAAAGGAATTAAAGGAAACGAAGACAGCCTGAGACCTCTGGGACAACATCGAATGCACCAACATTCACATTACAGGGGTCCCAAAAGAAGAAGAGAGAGAGAAAGGCCCTGAGAAAATATTTGAAGAGATAATAGCTGCAAACTTCCCTAACATAGGAAAAAAATAGTCAATGAAGTTCAGGAAGCACAGGGAGTCTCAGGAAGGATAAACCAAGGAGGAACATACCTAGACTTATAGTAACCAAATGACAAAAATTAAAGACAAGGAAAAAATATTAAAAGCAACAGGGGAAAAACAACAAATAACACACAAGAGAATTCCCATCAGGCTATTAGCTGATTTCTCAACAGAACTTCTACAAGCCAGCAGGGAATGGCACAATATATTTAAAGTAATGAAAGGGGAAAACCTACAACCAAGAACACTTCACCCAGCACGACTCTCATTCAGATTTGATGGAGAAGTTAAAAGCAAAGTTAAGAGAATTCAGCATTACCAGACCAGCTTTACGACAAATACTAAAGGAACTTTTGTAAGCAGGAAACACAAGAGAAGGGCAAGACCTGCAGAAAATAAACCCAAGACAATTAAGAAAATGGTAATAAGATCATACATAGCGCTAATTACCTTGAATGTAAATGATTTAAATGCACCAACCAAAAGACATAGGCTGGCTGGGTGGATGAAAATATGTATGCCTGTTGTAAACATGTATGCACTTCCATTTACCACATTATTCTGCTTGACCCCCCAAAATTGCAGGCAATTATTTTATATTGTTAGGTTAATCATGTTCCCATTATGGCTTACAATTGCATTATATTTTATTTTTGCCTGGCTATTGATTGTGAAAACTTTTAAACATCTTTTACCATTGTGATTGTGTAACTATTATTCACTTAATACTATTGTGCAATGATTAGTCAACAGAAAAATAATAGAACTCTATATCACCAAAACTACCATTTGGTAGAAAAACCTGTAATCACCTTTTAAAATCCAGATGAATATCAGAATTATTTTGGAATTTTTTGAAAAGTACAAATGTTCAGTTCATGCTTTTTTTGACCTGAAAGCTCCAGATATGCTTCTAATGAGCAGCCTTATTTAAAAGCAACTGTACTATATGATGTTGTTTTACCTAGTTTGTTTCCAGTTAAATCCAGTTCAATTACTCAGTCATGTCTGACTCTTTGTGACCCCATGGACTGCAGCCATGAAATTAAAAAATACTTGCTCCTTGGAATAAAAGCTATGACAAACCTGGACAGCATATTGAAAAACAGAGGCATTACTTTGCCAACAAAGGTCCGCACAGTCAAAGCTATGGTTTTTCCGGTGGTTACATACTGATATGAGAGTTGGACCATAAAGACTGAATACCAAAGAACTGACGCTTTTGAACTGTGGTGCTGGAGAGGATTCTTCAGAGTCCCTTGGATTGCAAGGAGATGAAACCAGTCAATTCTAAAGGAAACCAATCCTGAGTGTTTATTGGAAGCACTGATGCTGAAGCTGAAGCTGCAATACTTCAGTCATCTGATGCGAAGAGCTGACTCGTTGGAAAAGCTGACTTTCCCTTGATGCTGGGGAAGATCGAGGACAATGAGGAGAACAGGATGAGAGAGGATGAGAAGGTTGGACGGCATCACCGACTCAATGGACATGAGTCTGTACAAACGCCGGAAGATAGTGAAGGACAGGGAAGCCTGGTGTGCTGCAGTCCATGGGGTCACAAAAGGTCGGACATGACTGAGCAACTGAAAAACAACAAATGAGTCAGTCCCAACAGAAGAGATGATACTCTCAAAACAGGACAATGTATTAACAGAAAATATTGTTTGGGTTAATATTGCCAAGTAGCAAAGTCCCCCCAAACCTAGTGACTTAACAACAAAGTTTTAGTATCTCTTTTGATCCTAGGGATTCGCTGGGCTCAGCTGGCAGTTCTTCTGCTATTCATGTTGTCACCTGGAGCTGCCATCGACTGAGTGCTCAGGCTGGATGTCCAGGTGGCTCGCTCACATAGCCAGGGTCTGCAAGCTCAACGGGTGCTGCCAATCAGAGAAATACAGCTCTCCACACTGTGGCCTCTCCATGCAGCCTGCCTTCTCACGGCCTGGCAGCTAGGTTCTAAGGAAAAAGTTCCCAAGCATGTAGAAGCAGAAGTTACAGGTCTCTACTGATCCCGCCTTGAACAATACACGGCATCACTACTACCACATTCCACTGGGCAAAGAGATTCACAGGGGCAGCCCTGATTCAAGGAGAAGGGGAAATAGACTCCACCTCCTGACGGAAGAAATAGCTGGAATTTACAGCTCACCTATTTTTTTTAATTGAAAATACATTTCATATTGACTTCCCTGGTGGTATAGTAGTTAAGAATCCACCTGCCAATACAGGGGACCCAAGTTTGATCCCTGGTCTGGGAAGATTCCACAAGCTACAGGGCAGCTACACCCCTGTGCCACAATTACTGAAGCCCACTCACCCTAGATCCAGTGTTCCAAAACGAAGAGTAGCCTCCACTCACTGTAGCTAGAGAAAGCCCAGATGAAGCAATAAAGACCCAGTACAATGAAAAATTAGTAAATAAATAATTTTTAAAAAGAAATACATGTGGCATATAACATTGGGTATATTTAAGGTGTACAAGGTATTAATTTGATACATTTATATTTAGCAACACGACTGCCATTGTAGAGATAATCAGTACCTCTATCACATCACATAATTCTCATTTCCTTTTAGTGGCTGAAATAATTAAATTCTAGTCTCTCAGCAAGTTTAATGATATTAACACAATTTAGTCATCTATAGAGTCACATGGGCTTCCCAGGTGGTGCTACTGATAAAGAACCTACCTGCTATTGCAGAAGATGTAAGAGACACAGGCTTGATCCCTGGCTGGGGAAGATCCCCTGGAGGAGGGCATGGCAACCCACTCCAACATTCTTGCTGGAGTATCCCATAGACAGAAGAGCCTGGTGGGCTACTGTCCATGGGGTTCCAAAGAGTTGGACACAACTGAAGCGTTTAGCATGCACGGATGAACAGAGGGTCAGTCCTGTGCATTAGATCCATAAGACTTAATTACTACTCACTGCAAGTTTGTACCCTTAAACATCATCTTTTCTATTCCTCCAGCCGCCAGCCCCTGGTAACTACCAACTGACTCTGCTCTCATGAATTTGGCTTTTTTCGATTCCGCATATAAGTGACATAATGCAGTTTGTCTTTCTCCATCTGATTTACCTCCCTGCCTGAATATAATGCCCTCAAGTTTGCTAATCCACTACAAATGTTTGTTCACAAAGGGGCTGTTACATAAGTGTAGGTGCAGGGGTGCCCTATGGGGCAGTGTGTCACCCAGAGTTAGTGGTCATGGGGAAAGAGTGCTTACCAGAATCCAAAGGAGAGAGATTTGCATGGAAATGGTTGCCTCACAAAGAAGAGTGACTTTCAGTTGAGGGCCCTCACCAGCCCAAAGCACGGGGATAAATACCCTGGGCTTTGTTGCCAATCTCTGTCCAATGTCCTGCTGGGGCTCCCACTTTAACAAACCCAATCACAAGCCAGATGGCAGGGAGCCCATCTACACAGTTCAGCTTCCTGGAACAAAAAAGTGGTGGGGAGTGGATCTGGGGGGACAGAGAGATGCAGCATATGTGTCCACCTTGCCTACCAGACTGTAAACTCCTGGAAGACCAGCACATTTAATCAGTCAAGTGAGGCCAGGCTGTTTGCAGAAACACACAACGTTTAACATTCAGTTGCATGAAAGAGTGAAGTTTATTTCCTGTTCATGCATATGTATATCCCTCCTGGGTGTCTGCTCACCTTGGTCACCCAGGCACCCAGAGACCCCAGAGGTCCCAAGGCTGGCAGGGAAGCCACAGTTTTCTAGTGTTAATCTAAGAAAGCTCAGGAGGGCCTCCTGACAACCGTGGAAGCTTTCTCCTGGAAGTGACACCAGTCATTCCCTCTGTAAACTCACTGGCCAGGAATGATCAGGACCCCCACACACCCACCCACAAAGAGACTGATGTGCAGATCCCACCATGCATGCAGAATACAGCAAGCTGAAAATACTGGGTCAACAGTTCTAGCACCCTAGTCTCATCTGCCTCCTTGGCTCCCAGCGCAGCACCTGGGTAATGTTTGTCCATGGGCGAAATGCCTGTCAGAGTGAGGCCGTGGTCCTGTTGGTGGCAGAGAAGAGATAGGTGAGAATAACCCACTGGGCTACTTGCCCACCAAAGTGACCTTCAGGTTGAAAAAATATGACAGTTAAAGTATTACAAGAGAATGTATTAAGTAGCCACTGTTCACTTATTCACTTAACATGCATACTGAGTAACTACCATGTGTCTAGAAGTTTCTAGACCCCCTTGGATTCTGATATTTGGGAAGGAAAGGGCTCTGTGTTGCTCAAGCAACACAACCTGGCTCTGGTTAATTAAGCAATAAAGGTGTTTGGTCAAAAGTTATTGGAGGGGTTTTGTAATCATCTGCCCCCCGCCAATGGGGCCCAGACGGGAGAAGTTGGGGTCTCCCCAGGCAAGGGAACTGGGGAAGGGACAGGCCAGAGGAAGGTCCAACCTGGGCTGTTTCTGGTGTGCCCCTTGCAAGGCAGCTGCCCAGCCAGTGATGGACACGCTTCCTCTGCTCTGTCCTCTTTCTTCTCCCTCTGCTCCTGGTGTCTTCCTCTGCCCTAACTCACTTTCGTCCCTGCTTGCCTCCCCTTTATGTAACTGTCCCCTGTCCCAGGGGCTCTTATGTAACCAAGTCACCTCGGGCTCCCATCCCCACCTCACAGCTCCCACCTCGGCCTCGCCTGTCAGGTACAATCCTTCACAGTTGGCTGGGCCAAGCCCTCAAGAGGAATGTGGAGAGAGGGAGCGGGTGAGAGCAAGGGAGGGGCCACTCCTCACTCCATCGGGGGCTGGACGAGGCTCCCTGGCAGGCAGAAGCTCTGGAGGGCCGGTTCTGCAGGGGAAGCCCTGGTCCATGGCCTGCTGTCAGGAGACTCAAGCTGGCTTTCTGTACCTCAACTCCCACCTCTGTAAAGTGAGGCTAGAGATGTGGTTAATGCTACTGAATTGTATACTTGAAATTTACTAGGAGAATAGATCTCAAGTTATTTTACCACACACCCTCAAGAAGAAATGGTAACTGCAAGGTGATATGAAAGGTGATAGAGTGTTAATTTGCTTCATTATGGTAATAGTTTCACAATGTATACATGTATCAAGTCATCATGTTACATGCCTCAAATGCAATTTTCTTTGCCAATTGTACCTCAAAAAAGCTGGGGAAATTTTTTGATAAAGCTAAATGTGGATATAGTTTGCTTCATAAGATGTCCACAGGATCAGAAAACTGTATGTGTGTATGTATGCATCTAATTCAGTTCAGTTCAGTTCAGTCTCTCAGTCNGAAGGGGACGACTGAGGATGAGATGGCTGAATGGCATCACTGACTCAATGGATGTGAATCTGAGTGAACTCTAGGAGTTGGTGATGGACAGGGAGGCCTGGCATGCTGCAATTCATGGGGTCACAAAGAGTCGGACACGACTGAGCAACTGAACTGAACTGAACTGATGTGATAAGAAAAGGTTTTATTTATATTTTATATCTCTTATTTCATATATAAAGTAGTCAAAAAACAGAAAAAAATAAAAACTTAATTAAAATACATTAGCTTAGCTAAAGACTCCTGAGAAATATTTTTTATGTACTACTTACTACTCTACTATCTTCTTAACTTGTGTTTTGTCTGATATCTGATTTTATGTATAGTTAAAGAATTTGGGTATGGATATATCTTTGCTTTTGGCTTTATTTCTATGTTTTAAACAATTTTATTGAAGGCAAAGTGACTATTGCATACCTTTTGGAAAATTCATAAAATTCAAGATGTATAATCATTTCCTGCTCTGGATACTGTGTACACTACTAAAGGAAGATGACAAGAGAATAAATGATGATTTTCTGCTTCAGTTCTCATATGCCTATTATTCAATCTACAGAAACTTGGGGAGGATTAATTATACAGTTTAATGTATTAATAATAAAATTAAAAGACACTTACTCCTTGGAAGGAAAGTTATGACCAACCTAGATAGCATATTCAAAAGCANGAAAAAAAGCTATGACCAACCTATACAGCATATTAAAAAGCAGAGACATTACTTTACCAACAAAGCTAGTCAAAGCTATGGTTTTCCAATAGTTATGTATGGATGTAAGAGTTGGACTATAAAGAAAGCTGAGCCCTAAAGAATTGGTGCTTTTGAACTGTGGTGTTGGAGAAGACTCTTGAGAGTCCCTTGGACTGCAACGAAATCCAACCAGTCCATTCTAAAGGAAATTTCTAAAGGAAATCAGCCCTGGATATTCATTGCAAGGACTGATGATGAAGCTGAAACTCCAATGCTTTGGCCACCTGATGGGAAGAACTGAGTCACTAGAAAAGACCCTGATACTGGGAAAGATTGAAGGCGGAAGGAGAAGGAGATGACAGATGGGATGAAATGGTTGGATGGCATCACCAACTCAATGGACATGAGTTTCTGCAAGCTCCAGGAATTGGTGATGGACAGGAAAGCCTGGCGTGTTGCAGTCCATGGGGTCACAAAGAGTTGGACATGGCTGAATGACTGAACTGAACTGAACTGATATATATATAATTAATTTAGAACATTGTCTGACACTCAGTAAAATACTGAAGAACTATTTGTTTGGGGGAAGAGGGGAGAAATGGATTCTAAATAATTGTGTCTTGATCAGTGGTTCTCAAACTTTATTTCTCAGAACTCCTTTACACTCTTAAAATTAATAGAAGAATTCAAAGAGTTTTTGTGTAGGTGGGTTTTACCTATCAGTACTTATCATATTTTTAAATTAAAGCCAAGCACTTTTTTAAACATTTACTCATTCATCTAAAAATAACAATAATAAATTCATTACATGTTAACAAAAAATCTTACAAAAAAAAAAAACTCCTATATTTCCCAAAAAAAAAAGCACTAGTGAAAAGTGTAGTGATATTACATTTTTGAAAATCTGTTAGATCTGACTTAATAGCAGGCAGCTGAATGCCACATCTGCCACTGCATTCAGCCTTTTGCAATATCATATGTCTTGAAGATGCTAGAAAATTCCTCTATATACCTGTGAGAGAGTGACAATGAAAAGGACAAATAAGATCTTAGCATTATTATGAAGCTCTGGGAGTTGGTGATGGACAGGGAAGCCTGGCGTGNGGGAGATGTGTATAAGAGACAGGTCTTGAAGATGCTAGAAAATTCCTCTATATACCTGTGAGAGAGTGACAATGAAAAGGACAAATAAGATCTTAGCATTATTATGAAGCTCTGGGAGTTGGTGACGGACAGGGAAGCCTGGCGTGCTGCAGTCCTTGGGGTCACAAACAGTTGGACACGACTGAGCAACTGAACTGACTATTACGAATAGTTTTGATCTGGCAGACCCCCTGAAAGGCTCCCTGGAATTCTTTTTGGGAACCACCTGGTATATTGAGGAGAGGAAGAAAGCAGAGAAAATAGGCATATTTTCATGTCTTCTCCCAATCTGTGAAGGCTCACTGGGCACCAGTCTGAAAAGGCAATGATGCAAAGCCCTTGACAGGCATCCGCTCAGTTACTGCTCATTCAGCTTCAGTCAGTGGGATCTGTTAAGATCAGAAACCAACCCAGACACAGAGACACTAAGTGATTTTTCCAAGGTTGCACAGCGATCTGGATATTCAGTGCCCAGAGTTTCTGATTCAGGAGCTCCTGCTCTGAAACTCGGAGTTCTAACGTCTCCTCCCACCTAGCTTAAGCCATTTCTGGCCAATGAAATGTAAGGGCAAGTCTACAGTTGAAAGGAGAAGGGGAGAGTGGCAATTCTAGGAATGACTTCTTTCCTGGTTAACATGAGGCTCATAAGGAGAGGTCTCTCTTGACCACCTCTTTCCTACATTTGGAGACTATCAAGTGAAGACTTCAGGGGGCTTTGGCAACCATCTTGTGACCATGAGATGTCAACCTGAGTATGGCAGAGCAGAAGGCTGAGAAGAGTCTGGGCCATTGTTGACGCTGAGCTGTGAACCAACTGAGAGATCACTCATCCTAATTTACTGTTGTGTGATAACAAGAATCTCTGTTGTTGAGGCCATTTTTTATTCTGTATCAATACTTGAATACTGCCTCACTGACAGCTTTAGGGGCATTTGGAGGATGTCCCCATGTTGACCTCACAGGGAACCAGAGGGGCTGTGATGAGACTATTCCAAGTAATCTGTGGACCACAGACAAGGACCTGTGGGAGCCAAGGCAGGAAAGAAAGACCAGGTGGCTGCTATATGGTGATGGCAGCTGATATCCTGATTTGTGGACACCTGTGAGGCACCCTGATAGGGACTCCAGAAATAACTGAGAAGCACTTTGCAAGAGTGACCGAATCTTCTCACACATAATGAGCAGTATACGTTACACTGAGATAAGAAAGAGTGTGATGATCGATTAGTGATGTCTGTCACAGGCACAAACCCACAGAATGATGCATCCCACACTCACTTACTCCTGAATGCTAACTCCAAAAAATGCATCCAGACATGATAATGGCCCCAAAGTCCCTCATTCCCACTCTGGAGGGAAAGTCAAGTTCTGAAGTCTCTGGGGAAGCTGAGCTCCCAAGCAAGGGCTCCCAGGACTCCATTAATTTGAGGTACTCCCACATGCTTCGGACTAACCACCTCTCTCTCTCACACTCTAGTGAGACAGCTTGCCTCCTCTGCTCATTGGAGCTCCCTGAGATAGGATCCACCTCGTGTCCATCTGTGAATCACAATAGGATCAGGTACAAAACCTGGCATTTAATTAGCAGACACCCAAGGAAAGTGTTAGTGATCCATCAAGGTCTGATATTCAGGTGTCACCTGACCACCTGTGATGTATCTGCAGCCACATCATTCAAATTCACTTCTCCATGGAGTTTACTGATGTTTCCAGAATTCCCACCCATGAGGCAGTGCAGTGGATGGGAAGAGCACGTGTAGCTAAGTTCACATCCTGCCTCTGCTCACGTACCAGCCATAAGACCTCGGAGAAGTCATTCAACCTTTCCAAGACTCAGTGCCGTCACAGCAAGACACCAATATCTACCTCAGAAAGTTCCTTCATTAGAGCTAGTTGATCCACAGAAGTGGACGCGGTGACTCCAGAACCCTGAGCGGCACCTTCCTTTGGAAAATGATCTATTTAGCAGAGAAAAGAGGTTATTTATGGGTTTGGATGCAGAATAGACGTACCTCCAAGGGGAAGGCAAGCCTGGAATTTATTCATTTACCCAACAAATATCTAGTGAACAATGCCCTGTACTGGGCATGGGATACAGGGATGAACAATGGAAGTCGTTCCTGTTTTCTTTGCGCTTAGAGCCTCTGGTCACATGAGGTTATTGAAATTTAAATTAATTAGAAATATGTAAAACTGAAAGTTGAGTTTTACAGTCATACCAGTCACATATACAGTGCTCAGTGGCCACATGTGGCTACCGTACCAGACAGCACAGGTACAGAACACTCCCATCATTGTAGAAAGTTCTTATTGGAAAGCGCTGAGATACAGCCTAGTAGGCAGACAGACACTAGAAAAAGAGCCACACAAACACCTAATCACGCACCAGGACATTTGTTAGTAGAAAAGTCACAGGCAGTGCTCTTGCCATTTTTCAGTTGAGAAATAGAGCCTGGCAAGCAATTAGCTCAAAGTGGACTGAGCATCTGAGAGGCTGATGTAGTTCTCAGCACCTCCTAGAACTGTTCTCTCTGGGGCTAGAGCCCAGGGAAGCCCTCCAGGGACACGAGGTTTGTCTAGGATGACATCTGACTTTGCAGCAAATGACACAAGTTTAGCCACTGGTTGAGAGGAAGGGTGTCAGTGGAATCCTAGCTCTGCCAACTATATAACTTTGGGAGTTAATTAACACCTTGGGCCTCAGTGCCTCCATTTATAAAATGGGTAAATAACAGTATCTGGCATAGAGAGTTGCTTGGAAGATTAAATACTCTAAAGAATATAAAGCACTTAGAAGAGTCCCTGGCTCACAGTGACGATGGGTCATTGGGACTTTTGAACCTTTTTGGGGGGATGCACCAGCCTCTCAAAAACCACCTTCATTTTCATCCTTTACTTCTCAACGTATCATCACTCAAAGCTAAACTGATCACCACGGTCAGATCCCTCTGTAACATGGGCCAGGAAGGGAATATAACCATAATTGTAATATTAACCACCTCACACTAACAGCTGTCCAGGCCGGGCTCAGTGTGGAGCCCTTTTTTCTTATGTGTGGTGGTGTTTTTTTCTTGGCCACTGGGCAAGTCTTGTGGGATTTTAGTTCCCTGACCAGTGATGGAACCTGGGC
Source organism: Neotragus pygmaeus (assembly GCA_006410875.1). Classification (NCBI taxonomy): domain Eukaryota; kingdom Metazoa; phylum Chordata; class Mammalia; order Artiodactyla; family Bovidae; genus Neotragus; species Neotragus pygmaeus. Next base: position 810,645 of record SJYV01034234.1, on the reverse strand, counting down.
TTTTGACAGTGGTCGTGCCAAGTCCTAAACACTGGGCCACCAAGGAATTTCCTATAATATGTGTTTAATCTTCACAACAACACCAATAGGCATGCATTGCTAAAATTATCCTCATGCAGTGCTAAAATTTCCCATTTTGCATATGAGGAAATTGAAACGTACAAAGCTGAATTCCCCTGAATTTCTAGGAGATGCTTTACAGAGGGAAAGTGGGGCTTTCCAGGTGGTGCTAGTGGTAAAGAGTCCACCTGCCAATGCAGGAGACGTCAGAGATGCAGGTTCGATCGCTAGATCGGGAAGATTCCCTGGAGGAGGGCAGGGCAACCCACTCCAGTGTTCTCGCCTGGAGAATCCCATGGACAGAGAAGCCTGGTGGGCTACAGTCCATGGGGTGGGAAAGAGACAGGACTGAAAGGATTTAGTATGCAGGCAGAGGGGAAAAAAAAGCATCTTGGTGTCAGTTCCACTATACACCACCAGGTGACAGTGCCCACCCATTTTCAGTTCCACAGTCTGGGGGAGCACTGAGGACGGGTTTGTCTCACAAACATTTGAAGATGGCCTACAGCGTACCAGGCGCTGATCTAGGCTCTGAGAATACGTATGCCAATGAAACTGGAAACGTTTTCGGTTTTCATGCTTCCTCTCCTCCTGCCTGGGAGAAAATAGTTTTGGCCGGGCAAGAGACTCACAGGAAGGTGTGAGAATATCCGAAAGTTCCACGATCCCCAAAGATCAGGGCCTGCAGCTTGGCCCAGAAGGAAGTGCTATTCCACAACCCATCTTGCTTGCCTCTACACAACCCCCTTTCCCCACACAGAGAAGTGGGGGAACTGGAGTCATCTCTCTGTCATGTAGGGCTGGCATGGGGTGAGGGGTCTTATCCATACCACAGAGGGGTCCTCAAAGTTCTGGGGGAGGGGGGATTGTGGAGAGACGACTGGGAAAATCCGGCCTGAAGCCAGAGTGCAGCCCCCAGGCAGGGTGGAGGCAATGCCGACCTCAGATAGCCCAGGTGGTCTAGGAGCCACACTCAGTGTTGAGGTAGGAGGTGGCCCAGATCCCTTCCGTAAGGAGCGTTTCACAGTTGCGCTGTGGGCGGGTGAGCAGCCTGAGCTCTGAGTGTCGGCTGAGCGCCAGACTAGTGGCCCCAGGCCCCCAAGTGTGTGCTCGAGGCAGTTGTGGAAATGTGCGTATGTATGTGGGTGATGAGGGCGGTAGCAGTGGTGGGATCCTGCATGTGGATCCATGTGAGGGGTGAGTGGACTTGTGAATATGCTTGTGGTAGATGTTTGGGGTGGCCAAGAACACGGATGTGGGGCTCGTGGTGCATAAAGGGACAAAGACACGTGGCAGGAGGTGGCAGGATTGGAGTGTGCCCAGGCAGGAAGGACTGCCTGGCTGAAGCTGGGGTGTTAGTGATTCTGGAACAGTCTCAGCAGAATCTTCTCTGCACCCTGGATCCGGCACTGGTATATTGTGGAGAAGTAACTGTTTAGAATTCAAGATTGAGAAAGGAGTCCAACAGGGCTGTCTGCTGGCACCCTGTTTGTTTGACCTATCCACCGAGCCCATCATGAGAAATGCCGGGCTGGATAAGGTACAAGCTGGAATCAAGATAGGCGGGAGAAACATCAGCAACTTTAGGTATGTGGATGATAACACTCCAATGGCAGAAAGTGAAGAGGAAATAAAGAGCCTCTTGATGAGGGTGAAGGGGCAGAATGAAAGAGCCAGTTTAACACTAAATATTACAAAAAACTAAGATCATGGCATCAGGCCCCATTACTTCATGGCAAATAGAAGGGGAAAAGGTGGAAGAGTGACAGATTTCTTCTTCTTGGGCTCCATAATCACTGTGGATGGTGACTGCAGCCATGAAATCAGAAGATGATTACCTCTTGGCAGGAAAGTTGTGACAAACTTAGAAGGTATGTTGAAAAGTAGAAACACTACTCTGCTGACAAAGGTCATATAGTCAAGGCTATGGTCTTCTTAATGGCCAGGTACTCTTGTGAGAGCTGGACCGGAAAGAAAGCAGAACGCCAAAGAATTGATGCCTTCGAAATGGGGTGCTGGAGAAGACTTCAGAAAGTTCCTTGGACAGCAAGGAGATCAAACCAGTCAATCTTAAGGGAAATCAACCCTGAATACTCATTGGAAAGACTGATGCCGAAGCTGAAGCTCCAGTAGTGTGGTCACCTGATGCGAACAGCGGATTCATTGGGAAAGTCCCTGATGCTGGAGAAGATTGAAGGCAGAAGGAGAAGAGGGCGTCAGAGGATGAGATGGCTGGATGGCAACACCGATGCAATGGACATGAACTTGGGCAAACTCAAAGGAGATGGTGACGGGGCAGGGAGGAGGGAGGCCTGGCGTGCTGCAGTCCAGGAGGTTGCAAAGAGTCGGACACGACAGGGCGACAGAACAACAGCTGTTTAGGAACCCACCGTTTAGAAAACCCCTCTATGTGTGTGTTTCTGCAAGTGGATCAACGGAGGAAAGTGTCCAGCGCGTCCAGAGTGCTTTCGGACGCACTGTGGATGTGAGGGTCAGTTCAATTCAGTCGCTCAGCCGTTTCCGACTCTTTGCGACCCCATGAATTGCAGCACGCCAGGCCTCCCTGTTCATTACCATCTCTCGGAGTTCACTCAGACTCGCGTCC